>JAINUG010000137.1:2202500-2312500 GCA_029706075.1 Aldrovandia affinis | reverse complement strand
AGAGTGTTTCGACCCGGAGGACGGGCGGCGGACTCGTGGGGGAGGGTGAATTGAGATAAATAGAGGGTATAATTGGCAACCAAATTGGGAGAAAAACAGGAAAAAATAGACCTTGGGTTGAAAATCTGAAAATGTCTCTAAATGCGTTCATTTATGTGCAGTACCCGTTTTTGCCAGCTGATGCAGTATGCGGCATTACTTTAATCTCAGTAACAGGCCATCAAAATGACATTTTCCAAGTGCATTTTTCTTCCAAAAACAAGTGCACAAGCACAACAGAATCCCACTGCCCCAGTGTGAATCTCTCTACCCAGTGTGAGTCTGTTTTGTGTGATTCTGTTCAAGGTTGTGATTCTGTTCAAGGTTGTGATTCTGTTCAAGGTTGTGAGTCTGTTCAAGGTTGTGAGTCTGTTCAAGGTTGTGAGTCTGGTGTGAGTCTGTTCAAGGTTGTGAGTCTGTTTGGTGTGAGCCTGTTCAAGGTTGTGAGTCTGTTTGGTGTGAGCCTGTTCAAGGTTGTGAGTGTGTGGGTGTGAGTCTGTTCAAGGTTGTGAGTCTGTTTGGTGTGAGTCTGTTCAAGGTTGTGAGTCTGGTGTGAGCCTGTTCAAGGTTGTGAGCCTGTTCAAGGTTGTGAGTCTGTTTGTGTGGTGAGCCTGTTCAAGGTTGTGAGTCTGTTTGGTGTGAGTCTGTTCAAAGTCCTGTGAGCCTGTTCAAGGTTGTGAGTCTGTTCAAGGTTGTGAGTCTGTTCAAGGTTGTGAGTCTGTTCAAGGTCGTGAGTCTCTGTAGCAGGTGTGAGTCCGTTGCTCTCTCTCTCTCTCTGCAGCGCTGGCTGAAGAAGGCTCTGGAGGAGGAGGGCCCTCCCCAGCTCCTGGGATTCTCCCTCCCCAGCGAAGGGCCCCTCAGCCCCTGCCTGAACGGGGATCCACACAGCCCCCTCCCCTACAGCTGCACTTTACCAGGTGAGAGGGCACCTGTGGGGATGCACAGAACATCTCATCTGCTTCGCTAGCTAGCTAACGTCCACTATCCAGCCTCAGCGCTAATCTGGCTGTCTGCACTAACGTAGCTAGCTGTCCAGCCAGGGCATTTGCAAGTTAGTTGATGTTTATTGTTTATTTCTGTAGCTATATTTACTATAGCTAGCTAACTTCCTAAATGAGCTAATATTGAGGTAAAGATGGTTAGCAGAAGATGGTTCAAACCATAGCAACCAAAAAGTTAATGTTTATGTAAAAAAGCCAACCATCTCTCATTTATGTTTTTCCCAAGTTAGACACTGTGACTTGAGTGTGTGTGTCTGTGTCTGTGCGTGTGCGTGCGCGCACGTTCGTGTGTGTGTGTCAGTGTGTGTCAGTCTGTGTCAGTGTGTGTCAGTGTGTGCATGCGTGCGTGTCTGTCTGTGTGTCTGTGTGTGTGTGCGCGCGCGCGCGTGTCTGTCTGTCTGTCTGTGTCTGTCTGTGTGTGTCTGTCTGTGTGTGTCTCTGTGTGTACTCACACTCCTCCGTGTCTCTGCAGAGCTCCCAGCTCCTCTGAAGAAGCGGCGTCTGTGCACTCTGGACTCGTGTGTGTCTGAGGGCTCCACCCCCTACGGCTCGCCCTGCGCCACGCCCACCCGCTCCGACCTATCAGAGACGCCCGGGACGCCCCTCCCCCTGGCCACGCCGCCCCGCCCCCGCGCAGAGGAGCAGGGCACTGACCCCGCCCCCTCCACCCCCACACACACCCCCCCGGCAGCGCCCCACACTGCCCCACAGGAGGTGAGACAGCATGCATGTACACAACATTCTCTCTTTCTCTCACGCACACATTCCCCTCACATGCACACACACACACAGAAACACACACATCACACTCACTCACACAGAAATATGCACACGCACACACACACACACATGTACACACTCACACATATGTACACACACAAGCACACTCACTCACACACACATGTACACACATCACACTTACTCACTCACTCACTCGCACTCACACACACACACACACACACACACACACACACACACACACACACACACACATGTACACACACACACACACACACACGTACATGTATGTACACACACACACACACACACGTACATGCATGTTCTCTTACACACACGCTTACCTGACCTGTTGTAAGGAGGCATGTTTGCCCTTGTGCCTTTAGAGTGAGTCCTCTCCAGAAAGCTCCCCTGAAGAGAGTCACAGATCCAGCGGTTCAGAGGTGAGCAGAGCATCTGTCTGTCTGTCTGTCTGTGTGTGTGAGTGTGAGTGTGTGTGTGTGTGAGTGAGTGTGTGCGTGTGTGTATGTGTGTGAGTGTGAGCGTGTGTGTGTGTGTGTGAGAGTGTGTGTGTGAGAGTGTGAGTGTGTGTTTGAGTATGTACATGTGTGTACGTGTGTGTGCGTGTGTGTGTGTGTGTGAGTGAGTGAGTGAGTGAATGTGTACGTGTGTGTGCGTGTGTGTGACGGCTCTCTCTCCCTCGTGTCTGCAGGCAGAGCGCCCCCCCTCGCTGCTCTCCCCCAGTGTGCAGAGAGCCGCTCCAGACACGCCCCCCCAGGAGCCCAGGGCCGCGAGCGCGCTCAGTCCGCTCCCCCCCCAGCCAGAGCCCCCCCAGGAGAGCGGGGGGGACGACTCGGGAGAGGCGGGGCCAGAGGACAGCGCCGACACCCCCTCCACGGACCCCCCCACGCCCTCCTACCCGCCCTGGGTGAAGAGCCCCGAGAGGGGGGGCCTCCCCTTCACCTTCAACTCCAACCTGCGGGACCTCACGCCCTCCCACACCCTGGACCAGGGCAGCTTCCGGCCGGACACCAGCGAGGGAGCGCTCTACTACCCCTCCCCCGAGGAAGGGGCGGCCCTGGGGTTCCCCCGGGCGCTGGGGGACGCGGGGGCAGAGGGGGGCAGTGGGAACTCACAGACCCCTCCCCAGAAGAAAAAGGTGAGCAGCGTTGCTCAAACTGTAAAGCACATTTCCATTCGTTCCCACCTCTATATTATTATTATACATACACTATATGGCCAAAAGTCAGTGGACACCTGACCATCACACCTATATGAGCTTGTTGGACATCCCATTCTAAAACCATGGGCATTAATATGGAGTTGGACCCCCCTTTGCGGCTATGACAGCTGCCACTCTTCTGGGAAGGCTTTCCACAAGATTTTTGAGTGTGTCTGTGGGAATTTGTGCCCATTCAGCCAAAAGAGCATCTGTGAGGTCAGGCACTGAATTATTAAGAATACCCTTCACTGGAACTAAGGGGCCTATCCCAAACCCTGAGAAACAGCCCCAGACCATTATCCCTCCTCCACCAAACTTTACAGTAGGCACTATGCATTCGCGGAAGGTAGCGTTCTCTTGGCATCCGCCAAACCCAGATTCGTCCATCAGACTGCCAGATAGTGAAGCGTGATTCATCACTCCAAAGAACACGTTTCCACTGCTCCAGAGTCCAGTTGCGGTGTGCTTTACACCACTCCAGCCGACGCTTGGCATTGCGCATGGTGATGTGAGGCTTGTGTGCAGCTGCTCGGCCATGGAAACCCATTCCATGAAGCTCCCGACGCACAGTTCTTGTGCTGATGGTGCTTCCAGAGGTACTCTGTAGTGAGTGATGCAGCAGATGATAGGCGATTTTTTTTACGCTATGTGCTTCAGCACTTGTCGGCCCCGCTCTGTGAGTTTGCGTGGTCTACCACTTCGTGGCCGAGCTGTTGTTGCTCCTAGGTGCTTCCACTTCACAATAATAGCACTTACAGTTGACCGGGGCACATCTAGTAGGGCAGAAATTTCACGAACTGACTTGTGGCAAAGGTGGCATCCGATGACAGTGCCACGTTTAAAGTCACTGAGCTCTTTACGAACCATTCTGAATTCTAAATGTTTGTCTGTGCAGATTGCATGGCTATGTGCTGGATTTTATGCACCTGTTGGCAATGGGTGAGGCTGAGTAGGGTTGTCCACTGACTTTTGGCCATATAGTGTATATATTACCTGTAGGAGAACTTCCCTGCCTTCACTATAGGTCAGATACCTCCAGTGTTTTAGTTTATCCTGTGAAACACCATAGATATGTGTGTGAGTGTCTCTAAGCATGGCCGTTAGATATGAAGGCATTTTCAGTGCTTCCCGCTGTTGGCAGGTAAAGTCGATCTAGAGAGAGGCTGTGTGTGAGGGTTGTGTACAGGTGTGTGTGTAAGAGAGAGACAGAGACAGAGACAGAGACAGAGACAGACACAGACACAGACAGTTTTCTCACGCTGCTCTCTCCCTCCCCCAGGTGTCTCTGCTGGAGTACAGGAAGCGGCAGAAGGAGGCTCGGCGGAGCGGCTCCAGGGCCGAGTGCGGCTCTCCCGTCTCTGCGGCGCCCCCTCTGGTGGGGCTGTGCAGCGCAGCTGTGGAGGCCTGCCACGTTACCACGGAGACGGCCCCGGAGGCCCCCCAGCCCTGTGAGGTCACAGAGACCCCGCCTCAGGGGGAGAGAGAGGGGCGGAGGGACAGTGGTGAGTACACACACACACAGGTAACACACGCACTCACACACACCTGTCAGATATACAGCAGAAACTGCCACGCTTAGAGACACACACACACACACACACACACACACACACACACACACACACACACACACACACTCACACAGGCACACATGGACGCACGCACATGCACAGTAGCTGCTGGGAGTGGTGTGAACAGGTGCTGGGTGATGTGTGTTCACCTGTGTGCTCTCTGTCCCAGGACATCGTCCACATCAGTGGAGGAGTTGAGGGAGCGCGGCTACCATCGCAATCAGCTGACTGACCCCCACAAGGACTCAGGTAACACACACACACGTACACACACACACACACACACACACACACACACACACACACACACTGACCACCACAAGAACACAGGTAACACACACACACACACACACACACGGTGTGTAACAGAGTTGTGTATGTGTGTGTGTCTCAGTTGAGGCAGACGGTGGTGATGCTGTAAGAGTGAAGGAGTGCCCGTCTCCCAGGAGCGGCAGGAGCCCGTCCACACTGCAGGTGACACACACCTCCACACCCACACCCACACACACCTCCACACCCACACCCACACACCTCCACACCCACACACCTCCACACCCACACACACACACACCTCCACACCCACACCCACACACCTCCACACCCACCCCACACCTCCACACACCCCCACACTGCAGGTGACACACACCTCCACACCCACACACACCTACACACACCTCCACACCCACACCCACCTCCACACACCTCCACACCCACACACACCTCCACACCCACACACACACACTTCACACTGCAGGTGACCCACACACACACCTCCACACACCTCCACCTCCACACACCCACACCGCACTGTTTCAGTAAAGCCCTCTGGTGCCTCTTGGGCGACACTTCCAGTTAAACCAGTGGTGCAGTGAATGACCCCCAGTGTCAAAGGTAATCCTGACCACAGTACAGTAGGGTGGCAGTACAGTACGGAACAAAAAACATTCTCCCACAGATGGGGGATTTGGGGGCAACTCACGGACAATAGTAAACCTACCTGCACATTTTATGTTTTGCCATTTATAGCAGCATCCTCGATGAGAATAACGTTCCGTCAGTCATTCACAACTCATCCATTTCTGACACGAGGACAGGGACTCAGTGCAGACGGTGAGACTGCGTAAAGCTGCTTCCTTTATGAGGGGAGGAGAGTTGTGACAGTCAGTAGCAGCCAGTGCTATACCAGGACTTACTGTTCCTTTTAGCGGTGTCAGCTGTTAGCCAGGTGTCCAGGGTCATCCCTCTTTTCATCAATCTGCTGTCTTTAGAGAAATGGTGGAGAAATGAATGTAATTGAAGTTTTAAACCCCTCTCCCTCTGCCTTTCTCAGACGTGCTCTCCTGACTCCAGTGCGCCCCAGCTGGCCGTGGCAGGTACTGCGAGAGAAGAGGACAGCGCCCCCCGCGTCGCGCCCCACCCTCCCCCTCCAGCTGAACTGCAAGCCCGCCGGGCCCAACACGCCCCCACTGACCCCCAGCAAACTGCAGTGCGCCCCCAGGGCCTGTACCCGGGCCCCTCCCTACTCCACCCGCCCCAGACCCAGGCCTCCCCGTACCGCGGCCCACGGCCCCACCACCCAGGCCAGCCTCAGCCCCAAATCCAGCCCCAGGCCCCGCCCGGCCCAGCCACCTTCTCCCAGTACAGCCCCCAGAGCGCGCCCCCTCCCCTTCCCCCGCCCCTGCCTGCCCCCCCTGCTCCTGCAGCAGGGCTGTTCCCCGGGCAACCGCAAGCCCCCACAGGGGCCTATCCCGCCTACCCACCTGTGGGGGGGTCACCCTTCCTCCCTGCCTCCCAGCAGCCCCTAATGCAGACTCACCACACCCTGCACTTCCAGGGCTCTGCTAACCCCCCTCCCCCTCCCCCCCCACCGCCGCCCCTGCACTCCCCCACACCGCTGCATGTCAGCTTGCCCCCCCATTGCCCCCTCCGCCTCCTCCCCTCAGAGCCAGGCTCCACCCACCGCCGCTGGCCTCCTGTCCCTGCAGCAGGCCCCGCCCCCACCACCTCCCCACCGCCCGCCCCCTCCGCTAACCCCGCCCCCCTGCAGCACTTCCCCGGCCTGGGGGCGTTCCACACCCCCCTGCTGCTCCCTGGGGCCTCCGGCACCCCCACCACCACCGCCACACACCCCCCATCCGCCTTCCAGCCCCATCAGCAGGGCGAGATCCCGCCCCCCCACCCCCACCCCCACCTCCTCCTCCTCCCCAGCAGGCCCCGCCCACTCAGACACAGACCACGCCCCCTCAGCTGGCCCGGGGAGCCCCCACCTCTTCTGCCCCTTTCCACAGTGCGGGGTACCTCAGCTCTGGGTGGCACTGATGCCCCAGCCCCCCTGAACAAGAGCAGGAACCCCCGCTGTGTTTATAGGGGTGCAGAAACAGGACTCTGGGGGAACTAGGGTACTTTTTAAAGACCTTTAAAGAGAAAGAAAGACTGTAAAACAATCTTGTAAATAGACTTTATATAAAATGCTGATGAGTCCTGGGGCACGTTGCCCCTCTCTCTGGCACTGTCTGCATCAGAGACAACTTTTCTCATTTTTCTTGTTTTCCCCACATGTGGCTAAAAGCCCTGTCTGTTCAACGGTCTGTCTGTCTGTCTGTCTATCTGTTTGAGGACTTGTTCTTTGGCCCATTGCTGTCTGTATGGTTGTACATTCCATCGTACTCTCCTTTCTCCTCTGTTTTTTATTTGTATTTTTATATATATATATATATATATATATAAACACATTTGATCTGTTTATTATTTAGTGGCTCATTTTAGCACAGGGGTAAAAAAAAAAAAAAGCATTTTGTACAAAGAAAATACAGAATTATTATTTTTGTTATTCCTATGTGTAACAAAAATCTGTGCATCCGCTGCAGAGGTTCAGAAAGAAAAGTCTTCTGGGTGTCTGCATCACTGCCCCCAGAAGAGTGTGTGTGTGTGTGTGTGTGTGTGTGTGTGAGTGAGTGAGTGTGTGTGCGTGTGAGTGCGAGCGTATGTGTGTGAGTGACAAAGGAGGGTGAAAGCAAATGAATCTCCACTTGGCTTTCAGGACTCACCTGTAAGTAGGACAAGTTAGCAGTTTATTTTTGGATTTGAAGGGTTATTTGTAGAAAGTGTAATTTAATGTAAAATAGATGGTTAAACGGCTGTAAATAGTTGCTTATTTTCTTTTCTACGCGTGTACATGGCTCCCATCAGCCTTTTGGAATAAGGGGGATATGTAAATACGAGCACTCTCTTCGCAAAGCTCAATGTTTCTGTGACAGTAGCACAGTTTTTCTTTTCTGGATTATTCTGTTATTTTGTCTTTTTTATTATTGTTTGTGTGTCTCTGTCTGTGCTTGTGTGCGTGCGTACATGTGCGTGAGCTTGAGTGTGCACTTATGTATGTGTGTGTGTGTGTGTGTGTGTGTGTGTGTGTGTGTGTGTGTGTGTGCGTGCGCACGTGTATGTGGAAGAGAGACTCAAGACACCACACTCGTTGATATTTTCATTGTTCATTAAATCACAGTGATGTCAGTTTTATACCACACTGCCTGTCCCGTGTCTCAATACTGCCAACGCTCTTGAGGAGCTGTTCAGAGACGAGGGGATGTTTTCACACGGGTGCAAATAAAACTCACTCACCCACCCTCACACACCCCTGAGCTCTCGACCTATACATATGCTGTTAATGATAATGATATTTCACATGCTGCCATTCATCAAATTGTGTGAAGATCACCCATGGTGGGTTATATGACATGATGTAATATAATATAATATATAATAATAATATAATATATGCCATTTAGCAGATGCTTTTATCCAAAGCGACTTACAGTAGTGAATGCATACGTTTTTTAGTATATGTGGTCCCAGTGGGAATTGAACCCACAACCTAAGCCTTGCCAACACCATGCTCTACCTACTGAGCCACACAGAACCATGCTCTACCTGCTGAGCCACACAGAACCATGCTCTACCTACTGAGCCACACAGAACCACGCTCTACCTACTGAGCCACACAGAACCATGCTCTACCTACTGAGCCACACAGAACCATGCTCTACCTACTGAGCCACACAGAACCATGCTCTACCTGCTGAGCCACACAGAACCATGCTCTACCTAGCTGAGCCACACAGAACCATGCTCTACCTGCTGAGCCACACAGAACCATGCTCTACCTACTGAGACACACAGAACCACGCTCTACCTACACAGAAACACACAGAACCACACTCTACCTACTGAGACACACAGAACCACGCTCTACCTACTGAGACACACAGAACCACGCTCTACCTACTGAGCCACACAGAACCACGCTCTACCTACTGAGCCACACAGAACCACACTCTACCTACTGAGCCACACAGAACCACGCTCTACCTACTGAGACACACAGAACCACGCTCTACCTACTGAGACACACAGAACCACGCTCTACCTACTGAGCCACACAGAACGAAAAAGCAAACGTCGTCTTTCTGGTTGAGGTTTGTCGAGCAGGGGTGCCCAGGTTTGGTGCTGGAGATCTACTGGGGGGGAGGCTTCTGTTCCAGCCCTTTACACACACCTGATTTCATTAATAAACTGCTCATCAAGACAATGAATATTTGAGATCAGGTGTGTTAGCGCAGGGCTGGAACAAAAAGCTGCACACCCACTAGATTTTGAGGACCGAACTTTGGCACCCTTACCCTAGGGCAGTGGTTCTCAAACCTCTCCTCGGGAACCCCCTGCCAGTCCATGTATTTGTTAAACTCCACCACCAGCAGACCCGATTTAACTTATTACTACTTAACGAGCGTTGAATTGAATCAGGTGTGCTGGTGGTGGAGTTTAACAAATACATGGACTGGCTGGGGGTTCCTGAGGCGAGGTTTGAGAACCACTGCCCTAGAGCATGGGCAGACACACACACACACACACACACACACACACGTGCCTTCAACCATCAACTATAATACTGGATTACTGTTTTAACCCCCACAGACAGATGGTATAGTACATGGTTTAGAAAGGATGAGAGGAGCTGTATGTCTGATCTGTTGCATATGGACAAAAAGCGGACTACATGAGATCTCCGTTAAACAAAATCAAATGAAATTTCGTTTTCCTAATTTTGGACAAATAGTCGTCGTCCCCATCATAAACTGTTGAGCGAAATGGATTTTGGACAGATTCAACTAAAAAACAAGATCCGTATAGCTACGATAATATCTAAATCTTTATCTTGTAGCCCCTTCATGGCGTGGCTATACAGGACAATGTACACATTTGTGCCTTTTAAATTAAAGGAGGTTTCTGCATTGTGTGAAAACAAAATACCGTTAATTAATTTTCCCATCGAAAGACCTTTAGATTCCTCATGAGGCGTCCTGGCGAGGGAACGAGGGACGCCTTTCAAACAGGGAAGCCCGCGCGCAGATGATCCTTTACAGCTCGCTTCTCGCGCCGTCTGCTGGCCGTTATTTAGCCGTCACGCGCTCGTTACACAGTGGCGTGTTCTCGTCTCCTCGTCCTGGAATCTCCGCTCTTCACCGTCTTCCAACGACATTTTGAGTCCTGACAGGGTGTCATGGCGTGGTGTTCCCAGACGTGAGCGGTTTAGGATCCTACTGAGACCTGTAGGCATTTGAGCACTCTTGGAAGTGAAGCCGAAGTAAGTGAACATTACGCACAGTAGATAGTCACTGATTGGGATGGCTAACGTTAGCTAGTTAGCCAGCTGTTCATTCACTCAGTTATGAAACAGAAAAACATTTAATTTGGGGGGAAAGTTGGACGCGTTTGGACGTTCATTGGCATTTATTTGTCTTTTTATTCAAAAAAGTACCTGAAAACGTCGAGCTATTTGCATTTTCTGCCTCTAACGATATACTCGAAGTTGTTTGGAAAACTCAAACAGCCCTTCGGAGACCTGAGCGAGTCCAGTTTATTCAATTGTCTGACAAGCACCCAGATAATTAAACATTTAACAATTGTACGGTCTTGTTCGGCGACTCCAATGACCACAGAAAAACACTGGCAGGTTTTTATACGGCGAAAACCTTTATTAAGCAGGATTCTTCTTTACGTTTCTGTTCATTTTTTTTCTCCACTTTTGATTTAGAAATTATGTTTAGTATATTTATTGAATATTTACATTGGCGTATATACAGGAGAGAGGCTGGGACAAACACCCACGAACCACACCACCCTACCCACCCTCCAACTTCCTAGGGACACTTCCCAGCTCTTTGAAACAACAGTCTGTAGACAAGACACTGCACTCCTGGCAGCAGAGGGAGGGACAGGGAGAGGAAGGGTTCAGATTTTGGTTCGCTTAGAAAGAATCGTGAGGCTTGTATTATGAGCAACTGTGTGTGTGTGTTTATCAGGAAAAAGCAGCTTGAGTGTGTGTGTGTGCAGGTGTGAGTGTGTGACTGTGTTGTGAGCGCACATGAGCAAGGATCCACTCAGCCACACCTTGTCTCCTTTCAAACCTCGGAACTGCTTGAACATCACATATAATATAACACAAGTATTTATCAATTAAACACAACAACAATGGAACAGAGCAGGACAGAATGGTCTGACAAGATCCACCGTCTCTCCCACTTCCTGCTGCGTTCACAGAGCCCAGCTCTCTTAATCATATTGGTTATTATCCGCCCCTGGGTTTGTGAGTCTGGGGTCCTGGGTCGCAGGCAGCTGCTTTCGTGGAGAGATGCCTGGAGGGTTGAAGGAGCACCGTGAGGCGTGATCTTGTGCCCGCCATGCCCCAGGGATGCTGTCTCAGCTCAGTCGGGTGGGTTTCCAGTTTTCTGTGAGAGCGAGGCTGCTCGTTCGCTCATTCACACGGGCTCTGCTCCTGTGTTTCCATGGAGACGGTGCGTGGAGAAGCACGTAGTCTCTCACACTCCCTCAGCGAGCGTACTCGGTGGAGCTGGCAGCATCCTCCTCAGCGCCATTCACAGCTGAGAGCATATGTCCTTCTCTGAAGGGTCAAAGGTCATTGTCATTTCTGCTGGCGCCAAGTCCAGAGTTGCGACCGCCTGCAATGTCCGGCTTTTATTTTACACACATTTTTATAGATTTCATTTTATAAACATAAAATAGGTTGCTGTGATCTTTTTTTTTTTTGGTGGTGGTGGTGGGGCGGGGGGAGGGCACAGACAGGAACAGGAGGTTTGTGGAGGAGGCAGGATGTACTCTAGGAACAGACGCCAGTGTGGCGGTATATCTGATATGATCCACTTAGAGGAAGCATGGACTGGAAATGCACTTTTAAACACTTAAGGTATTGGCTGAATATACACAATATTGCACAAGTTACTAAAATATATCTATATCCTTACAATACCGTGTATCACGTCTACATTTCATTAAGACAACATGTGATGGACATGTATTCAACACGTGTAATGAATGTTGCTTTAAATGCCTTTAGTATATTGTAGTGCAGTGTGGTATAGATTATTGAAGAGTCATATATTGTCTGTAGTGTAGTGTAGCCCTCAGTCCTCCTGTGTCCTGTATGGCAGGGTCCTTCAACTACGTACTTCTTGAGGGCCAGACTATTTTTTTAAATGGTGCATACAGGCCAAAAATGTACTATTCATAAAACTGTGTGAATAAGATATCATATTGTACGTGTGTGTATAGACAAAGTAGATGCATAGCTACTGGCACAGTGCAGATGCAGACCTGGACACAGTCACAGTTTTTGATGCACTTGAATAATACTTTTTTTCTTTCTTTCTCTCTCTCTCTTCTCAATGAGCAAAAGGGCCAAAAGTGTTTGGGGGGGGAGTCAGTTGAATACCCCTGCCATGCAGTGTCACTGCCTGTAGGTAAACACGTGCCCTTTAGGGGGCGATGCAGGCTCCATAACCCCCACAGAGCACTTACGGGCAGAGGCAGAAGTTGCCCCTAAGCACTGATCCAGGACCAGCCACACAAATCCTGACCTTAGTTATTAGGAGGAAAAAACCCCACAAAACTGACTTCAGACCAGCGCTCACGGGCAACTTCAGCCTACGCCCAGATTTTTGGCAGGTCCATATCCCTCTCTCCACGTTTGGTCTGGTATTCTGTGGTGCAGATCCACTCTTATTGGCCATGGGGAGGGGTGCACTGCACTGCCCCTTGCTAGGGAGTGTCAACAAACACTTTTTTTTACTATTTTATACTAACTAGAACACGACTGTTTTTAGAAATATAGTATAAATATGCCCGTGGTTGCTTTGTTTGTCATGTCATATGTTACACATGGACCCATGTGTGTGTGTGTGTGTGTGTGTGCGTGTGTGTGTGTGTGTGAATGTGTGCTTGTGCTTCTGTGTGTGTGCTTGTGCTTCTGTGTGCGTGTGTGTGAGTGAATGTGCATGTGTGCATGTGTATGTGTGTGTGTGTGTGTGTGTGAGTGTGAGTGAGTGTGTGTATGTGAGAGAGAGAGAATGACTGCAGAAAAGTCTAGAAGAGAGTAGTTTCTCTGTGGGGGGGCAGTGATGAGGTGATGGTCCAGGGGGCTTTACATTTGAGTGGGAGGGTGATGTGGGGCCATCCTGGGTTCACTGTGCTCCTCTCTTCCCTTTCTCTTGCCTTCTCTTATCCCCCTGCCTCCCTCCTTTCCTCCATTCTCTCCATCACCTCCCATTGCTGTGGCCAGCCTCCCTCTGAACCATGGGCAACAAGCTGGAAAGTGAAATTATGTGGAGACTGCCCCCTACTGGGGAACAGCAGGTCCTGTGGGACAGAAGAAAAGAGCACAATGCTTTTTTGCATTCCATATTCCAATGCACTTAACTGCAGTGTTACTGAGCACATAATGGCATTGCAGTGCTGCTTTGGCAGGAGAATGCATATTTAGAATTTGTGATAGTTTAGTTTACCACCAGGGGGCACTGGTGGGGCAGTATTAGTGGTGGAATGTGGATAGGAGTATTTCATTAAATCAATGCGAATATAGGCATTACCCACCTGTATTTGTTAGGCATTTCCACTCTCTGTAATTGGGGAAGGGAGGGGGGGAGAGAAAAAGAGGAAGTGTGAGAGACAGTTGTTTATAGCTGTGACTTGGTTGTGTGGTTAACAGCAAAATGTACAGTTCAGAGATGGGAGTGGTGGCAGTACTGGTAACAACCAGCAGATGGCAGCGAGCAGGCAACCAGTGAGGAAATAGCAACTCTATTATTTACATTTATTGATTTAACAGGGGCTCTCATCCAGGGACAATAACGTCATTTATTACATCATTAACTTATGACACAATTCTTTGGAAAAAATGGGGAAAAGGAGGAGGTCTTTGGAAAATACAGGTAACTGCCAAAATAAAAGAAACACCAACATAAAGTGTCTTTATAGGGTCACCATGAGCCGCCAGCCTCAATGGGCCTTGGCATAGATTATACAAGTGTCTTCAACTCTGTTGGAGGGATGCAACACTATTCTTCCATGAGGAATTCCATCATTTGGTGTTTTGTTGATGGTGGTGGAAAATAATCTCTCAGACGCTGCTCCAGAATTTCCTACAAGTGTTCAATTGGGTTGAGGTCTGGTGACTGAGACTGAGACAGCCATGGCATATAGTTTACATCATTTTCATGCTCATCAAACCATTTATTTGGATGGGGGAATTTTCATCCTGGAAGAGACCACTCCCACCAGGATAGAAATGCTTCACCACAGGATGAAGGTGATCACTCAGAACGGCTTTGTATTTATTGGTGTTTACCTTGCCCTCTAAGGGGTTGAGTGGACCTAAACCATGCCAGGCCACTCAGAATCCTTCATTTACTCAAGTGTTAATATGGCAGTTACCTGTAGATATTGGCATGGTGAGGAAATATCCCTGAGTCTTTGGGGATATGACTGTTAAACAGGAGCCTCTAATGATCTAACCTCTACAAATCTGAAGTACACACTGCAAAAAAACAGACAGAAATCAAGTAAGACCCGCTCAATACATCTAATAATCCTATACATTATTTTGTCATAAAAAAAAAAAATTCACCCCAATCTGGAATGTCCAATCACAAATGTAAACCTCCCTTCCCTCTGCTGCCCATATCCTCCCATAAATTTGGGAGGGGTGCGCACCAGCACCGGCGTTCTCTGAATCACGTGCGTTCCACCAGCTGAGCTGCACTATTTATCCCATTTAGCAGACACTTCCACCAGCTGATATGTGGTCCCAGTGGGAATCGAACCCACTACCTAAGCGTTGTCAACGCCATGCTCTACCTACTGAGCCACACAGAACCACGCTCTACCTACTGAGCCACACAGAACCACACTCTACCTACTGAGACACACAGAACCACGCCACACAGAACCACGCTCTACCTACTGATCCACACAGAACCACGCTCTACCTACTGAGCCACACAGAACCACGCTCTACCTACTGAGACACACAGAACCATGCTCTACCTACTGAGCCACACAGAACCACACTCTACCTACTGAGACACACAGAATCACAATCTACCTACTGAGCCACACAGAACCATGCTCTACCTACTGAGACACACAGAACCATGCTCTACCTACTGAGCCACACAGAACCACGCTCTACCTACTGAGACACACAGAACCACGCTCTACCTACTGAGACCACACAGAACCACACTCTCTACCTACTGAGACACACAGAACCACGCTCTACCTACTGAGACAAACAGAACCACGCTCTACCTACTGAGACACACAGAACCACACTCTACCTACTGAGCCACACAGAACCATGCTCTACCTACTGAGACACACAGAACCACTAGAGGACTGCACAGCTAACCCAAACGGATCACCCGGGCAACCAGAAGCGTCACCAGCGAGTGTTGAGGCGGGGAAAATCGCTCCCTCCTGCTGTGACCAATCACGCGTCACCTTGCGGAGGTCCGGGCAGCAGGTGTCACCGGCGTGATGAGGATTTGGTTTGGACCGTGGGGGCGCATCATTTCACCGGGGGAAAATGGCTCAGCTGGGCATGCTGATTGGGAGCCATGTATTTACAGATAGTTTTTGCCTTGGCATCGCATGATCTGCCTTGGACTAATGCAATGGCACAAACTGATCTTTCTAAAAGAGGCTTTCTACTGTTGAAAACCAACAGATCAAAGCAAGCCTTAGACCACCTTGACCTCTCACCTGTGTTCCCTCGCTCCTCCTCTTCTCTCCCTCTCCAATCTCATGCCTAACAACATTATTTATCCAACATGTAGAACACATTTCACTCTGCTTAGCTCAGACTGGTCACATGGGATACCTGAGCCAATGGGAGCCATGTGTGTTCACTGCTGGTTTAAACAACATAATATGGATCCACGGTGTCTGTAATATAGCAGCCCCTGCCTAGGTCCTCCCACTCCCACTGAACTGGCAGGCCTCCCACTCCCACAGAACTGGCAGGCCCCTCCCCACTCCCACAGAACTCCCACACTGAACTGACAGGCTGATCTCACAGGCTGGGCGCTTTTTTATTGTGTGTCTGTGATTCATTTTGACAGGCTGATGGCAAGCTGTGTAAACATCCATTAGCAATCCAACCTTGGCCAAAGGCCCCAGGCTGCAATTAACACAGCATGGCCATAATAATTCTCTCTCTCGCCCTCTCTCCCGATCACTTTCTCTCTCTCTCTCCCGATCACTTTCTCTCTTCCTATTTCATTCTCTCTCTCCCGATCTCTCTGTCTCTCCTCTCTATTTCATTCTCTCTCTCTCTCTCTCTCTCTCTCTCTCTCTCTCTCTCGCTCTCTCTCTCCCTCTATTTCTTGTTCTCCATCCATCCATCCATCCATTGTCTGATTTTCCTGGTCAGGGTCGCTCTGGAGCCTCTCCCAGCATCTCTTTCTCAGGAATCACTCTGGACAGGTCGCCAATCCATTTCTCACCATTCACTCACACACTCTACCCCAATTTAGACTCTCCAATTCCTTTGTCTTTGGACCCCACCGGAGTACTCTCTCCCACTGGGAGAACATGCAAACTCCGCTGCAGAAAGGCTCCCTCTGGATTCTCTCGCCTTCTCCCTGTGTTTCTTTATCCACTGCACCACCGATCTCTCTCTTCTCTTGTTCTGTCCCTCAATTAATACTAAATAGTTCAATATGTCTTCTTTCTCTCCCGAAATGCATAAATATTTGTGTTCTATAAAAAATGCTTCATTGAATAAAAATATATTTTCAAAAAAAAATTAATAAAATTATTTTTTCAAAACCAAATCTAAAGACAGTGGTGGAGTTGTAGACAAAAATTATGTAACTGATTATTAAATCTATCTTCCCCATTTATCATTAATTGATAAGACATTAGCGCTGGCGGCCTCTCGTTCTGTCTGGGATCTATGGTCCCGTTAACGTCTTCAGCACATGCGCTCCTCAGACAGAGTTAAAGTCTAACGTTGTGCTAACGGGGAGCTGTTAATGGTCCACATGGTGGTAAATAGCAAGCATGGGTTGGCATGAGGATGGATATGTTTATTGATATGTTCAAATGTAAAGGAACACAGTGGTTCATTTGTATCAGAAGAATCAGCAAAATGGGTTTATGTCCCAATTTTCTTTATTTTGCCAATTTGGAATGACCTGTTGTCATCTTAGTAAACCTGTCCCAAAAGTTGGCAACCCCAGTTACATTTGTAACCCCCCATTGCTTTGACAGTTTGCACCAATTTGTAACCCCGCATTATGAGAACATAAGAATACATGTTCTCAGTCACCATGGACTCCCTGAGTCACCTTGGACTGACCAAGGCATGGTCTTTTTGGACACACCCCGGCCAGAAGAGGATGGGCTCCCCCTTTTAGTCTGGTTCCTCCCAAGGTTTCTCCCTACCAAGGGAGTTTTTCTTTGCCACTGTTGCCTTTAGGTTTGCTTTTGGGGGGGTCTAGGCCTGGGTTCCCCCTCTGTTATGCGTTTTGTGACAATTCAATTGTGAAAAGCGCTATACAAATACATTTGATTTGATTTGATAATGAGGAGAATGGGCCCATCAGCCCATCTAGGCTCATCATGTCCTAATCTAAAGAGTATCCAGTACTGCATCTAGCCTAGACTTGAATAGCCCAAGTGTTTCTGCCTCTACTACCCGACCTGGCAAGCTGTTCCAGGCATTGACAACTTTCTGTGTAAAGAAAAACTTCCTAATATCTGTGCGGAATTTGCCTTTAACTAATTTCCACCTGTGGCCTCTTGTTCTGCTGACCCCACTTATCTTAAAAAATCTTTGGTATTTCACTTTGTTAATCCCTTTTAGGAATTTAAAAACCTCAATCAAATCCCCCCTAAGTCTCTATTTGCTAAGCTTAAAAAGATTGGGTGACTTAAGTCTATCCTCATAACTTTTACCTTTCATACCAGGTATCAGTTTAGTTGCCCTTCTTTGAACTTTTTCAAGAGCTTCTATATCTTGTAGTGCGGTGTCCAGAACTGTACACAGTACTCTATGGTTCAGGGAGCTGTGTAAAGACGGTGTGGATTGGCCGGTTACGTGGTTCAGTGGCGCTGTGTAAAGACGGTGTGGATTGGCCGGTTACGTGGTTCAGGGGTGCTGTGTAAAGACGGTGTGGATTGGCAGTAGGGGCGCGCTGTGTAAAGACGGTGTGGATTGGCCGGTTATGGTTCAGGGGCGTCGGGTTCGAGGGGCGTTACCCTTGCAGTCGCCAAGCAGCTCCTCGGACATCAGGCCGTCCTGCCGGTTCCCCAGGACGAAGGCCAGGAAGGAGAGGATGAGGGCGTCCAGCACGCCCATGATGGCCAGGATGTAGGCCCAGCGCACGGAGCAGGCCCCCAGCGTGTACTTATCCGTCTGCTCCCCGCACATCCGCTTCACCTCGTCAGAGTCCCAGCCGTCTGGGAAGATCATGCAGCCCAGCACCAGGCACGTGCCTGAGGGAGGGAGGGAGCAGAGGACAGAAGGAGGGAGAGATGGAGGAGGAGGAGGAGGGGGAGAGAGTCAGAGGGTGTGTGCAGATACAGCACAGTCAAACCCCCCCCATATTTCTGAGCGGGGTGTGGTTGTGAAACAACACCGGGTGGGTAAGTAGCTCCTGCCTCAACTTCCTTTGACATATTCTCTGTGGTATACTGTCACGTACTCTGTCTGTATCTGTTAGACCTTAGGCAGCTTCTTGTGTGACATGTACATCTGCATAAGGGTGTGGAGAGGAAGGAAGGAGAGGTGTGTGTGTGTGTGTGTGTGTGCGTCCACATGTGTGAGTATGTGAGCAGCTTTGGGGTACAGTCCCTTTCTCCTCTCCTCTCCTCTCTCCCCCTCCCCATCTCTCCCTCCTCCTCTCCTCCCCTCCTCTCCTCTCCTCTCTCCTCTCTCCCCCCCTCCCTCCTCCCCTCCCCTCCTCTCCTCTCCTCTCCTCTCCCCTCCTCTCCTCCCCTCCCCCCCTCTCCCTCCTCCCTCCCCTCCCCCCCTCCCTCCTCCTCCTCCTCTCCTCTCCTCTCCCCTGATAAACAGAGCTTTGGGGAGCTGCATGTTTGACGCTGGCGCCAGTCTGCTGCTGGTCTGCTGCAGATAAGCACGGCTGATCAGCACCCTGGTCTTTAACATTCTTAAAGAGTCTGAACTGCACCGAGTGCAAGAGCGCAGTGCTTCTGCTGCAGACACAGATACGCTGCCTCCCTAAAAATATCCTCCCTGAGACGTAGGAAACCCTCATGTGCTCCTGTGCACCTACGCTCTAAGATTCACACACTGCTTTGAGGGCTTGTCTTCCCTTCTGCCCCTCTCAACACTGTTTCTCTGTGGCTTGTGTAGAAATGCATAACAATCCCACAATGCACTGCACGGGCTCCTTACTACACGTTTGTCTAGCCTAGCCTTGCCTAGTCTTGGTTTTTTTTAAACAAATAGGTAATACAGTTGTAAAAGGCTTGAATAGAAGAGAATACTAAATTATATATCAATTTGAGTTACACCTGCAAATATTTCATATCAAATATTTACTCAAATATGTACTGGCAGTGTAGTGTAATGGTTAGGAGCTGGGCTTGTAACTCAGAGGTTGCTGGTTCAATTCCCAGGTGGGGGCACTGCTGTTGTACCCTTGAGCTAAAGGTACTTAACCTGAATTGCTTCAGTAAAAATATCCAGCTGTTTAAATAGATTGTATGTAAAGAAATGTAAACTGTGTAAGTCGCCCTGGATAAGAGCGTCTGCTAAATGCCTAAAATGTAAATGTAAATGTACGTTTTCCTGTAGAATTTAGGAGCACATAAGTGTAGAGGCAGACGCTATTGTAAAGAGGGGCTACAGTGATGGTCAACAGTCAAGACGATCATGAGAAGAGCGCTTAGCCGGGTAGCTAACCGAGCGAAGACGACACTGATCTGAGGAATGAGGAGAGCTAGAGCATGCACAGATTTAATGAACAGAAAAACCTCACAAAAACATCATCCTGGGGGACTCCCGTGTGGCCCAGTGGTTACAACGTTCGGCGCTGGCCACGGCTTCCGGGGTTCGATCCCACCCGCCGCGCCAGAGTCGGCTCAGGCCGGGAGTGCCACCGGGGGGTGGCGATTGGCTGTCCGCCCCAGGGAGCGGGGGAGGGAAGTCTACAGGACGTTCGCTGCGCACAGGATTGGCTCTGGAGTACTGGAGTTACGGTCGACGGCCTGGCGAGTGCCGTCTCGGAGGAGACGATACATCGCCTTTGTCACTACTGGTCACAGGGCTATGGCAGCAAACTCACAATATGAGGGGGGGATTGACATGAAAATAGCAGGTGTAATTGGCTACCAAATTGGGAGAAAATGGGATCAAATCAGAAACAAAAGAGTAAAAAACGTCATCCTGTTCATGAAGTAGCTCTGTGTGCTCCAGCTCTCCCCATCCCTCAGGTTAGGGTTACTGTGGTTACCCGGGGGAGGGGTTATTTTTAACTTGATGCACTCGCTCATTATTTAGTGAAACATGTTGAATGTCATCGGGTCCCCACAGCATGCTGCTGATCACATTCATTTGCTGGGGGACGGGTGTGTGTGTGTGTGTGTGTGTGGGGCTGGAAGTGATTCAGCACAGGATTTGTCACATTTCAATTTCCATTTTTCAGAGATTCTGAAGAAAAAATAAAATAAAATGCTGTCATGTTGTGAGAGGAACCATCCAGCCGTAGCAGCCATCTCTTTGTTGTGTGTATGAAGGCATTTACTGCTCATAAAAGTGCAGTTGGTGAGACCCAAGGGGCCTGTACCCGTTTGACTGGAGTCAGTGACTCCTGAAGGAGGGCTGGCCTTCATTAGAGGCAGGGAGCTGTCCAGTCACACTGTGGTGCTGAAACGCTCTGAACGCAGGCAGGAGAGAGAGAGAGACCCTGACTAAATAAACTCCTCCTCCTCCTCCTGAGTGCTCCGCATTCATCTCAGCCATTCTTTAGACAGACCTGACACGCCAGTGATGTGGCTGTGAACATAACGAAAAGGATGAGACAGAGAGAGAGAGGGAGAGAAGGAGAGAGGGGGGAGAGAGAGAGAGAGACAGAGAAGGAGAGAGAGAGAGGGAAGAGAGAGAGAGAGAGAGAGAGAGAGAGAGAGAAGGAGAGAGGGGGAGAGAGAGAGCGGGAGAGAGACAGAGAGAGAAGGAGGAGGGAGGAGAGAGAGAGCAGGAGAGAGACAGAGAGAGAGAAGGAGAGAGGAGAGGGAGAGAGAGGGGGAAGAGAGAGAGGGAGAGGGGGAGAGAGAGAGAGAGAGGGGAGAGAGAGAGAGAGACAGAGAAGGAGAGGGGGAGAGAGAGAGAGAGGAGAAAGAGGGGGAGAGAGAGAAGGAGAGAGAGAGAGAGAGAGAGAGAAGGAGAGAGAGAGAGAGAGAAGAGAGAGAGAGAGAGAGAGAGAGAGAGGAGAGAGAGAGGGGGAGAGAGAGAGAGACAGACAGACAGACAGACTATGCTCCAGATGACAGGATACGTGTGAAGAGGCAGAGAGAGAGAGGGAGAGAGAGAGAAGGAGAGAGGGGGAGAGAGAGAGGCAGAGAGCTGCCTGGCCAAGAGAGACACTTCAGTGTCTGAGTGGAAAAACAAGGCAAGGTCAGGAATAAATGCGGTGGAAAGGGGGAGGGGGAGACGGAGAGGAGAGGGGGAGCATGCTAAAGAAGGAGAGGAGGGGAGGGGAGGGGAGCTTAGTAACAGGGCCGGACTCCTGCTCTGCTACAGGGAGAGGAGTGCCCTGACTGTTAAAAAGCCGCACCTTGGGGAATAGTCTACACCTCCACACCTCACTTCAGCATTCTGCCACACACCTCAACAAGCAAAGGAGCTGACACTTTGACATGCCCTCAGCCCTGCAGTGGAGTGCAGGGGTTCAGAGGAACAGACCTGCAGTCAGAAAGGCTACAGGCTCCAATCCCAGTAGGGACACCAAGGTTATATTATCTTATATACGGTACTTAACCCGGCTAGGATCAGGAAAGATCCAGCTGTGTGAGATACAGGAAATGTGAAATCTCTACACTCAAAGTTAGGCAGACGTGGGAAGTGAGGACATGAGTGATGATGGGAATAAGGGAGCTAGCTGCTGTCTACACAATTAGGGGGTGTGGGGGACCCCTGGGAAGGGTACATATTTGCACCCCAAACCGAGATCTGCTAACAGCAGTATTGCAGTATTCAGGCACATCGCACGTACAAAATGTCACTGTGAATGGAATTAATTAACTGTGGCATCATCACAATTCACGATTCTAAAAATAAGAGCGCAAAACAGAGGTGATGCCAGCTGTTGCTAGGGTTGCTAAACAGTGACAATTGTGTCATCATAAAGGGTAAGTTCAGAATCATTCTGCACATCATTCTTACCCCTTCGGTAGTACTGACCCCAGATCAGTGGTGGAGGCTGATGGTGCTCAGTGCAGATCTGAGATCAGTGCTGGGGAGAGGGGTGAGGGGGTTCCAGGTGCTGGAAGTGTTGTTGGTGCAGTGTTGTGCAGAAGTCAGGGTACTGGACTTGATTTCAGAGGATTGCAGGCTTGATTCCGGGATGTGGGACCCTTCTTGAGCAAAGCACTTTGTTTAAATGCACTACTGTTGAAATGGATAACTCTTAAAAATGCTTCTCGAGGGGCCTCCCGCGTGGTCCAGTGGTTACAACGTCCGGCTGGCCACGGAGACCGGGGTTCAATTCCCGTCTCGCCAAGTGTCGGCTCTGGCCGGGAGTGCCACCAGGGGGCGGCGATTGGCTGTCCGCCCCAGGGAGGGGAGGGAAGCCGACGTGACGTTCGCTGCGTATAGTGGCCCTGTAAGTACCGGGGTTCGGTCGACGGCTTGGCGAGTGACGTCTCAGAAGAGGCGTCACTTCGCCTTCGTCACTACCAGTTGCAGGACTACGGCAGCGAACTCACATTACTAGGGGGATTGACGTAAAAAATAGCGGGTCTAATTGGCTACCAAATTGGGAGAAAATGGGATAAAATCAAGAAACAAAAAAAAAAAATAATAATGCTTCTCTCGGTGACGGAATGGTGTATTTATATATATATATATATATATATATATATAAAGTCTTCCTGAGATGTGGGTGTGGCGGTGAAGAGATAGTGTGGGTCCCTGCGGCTCGCTCTCACGGTGCTGTAAGTGGTTGAGTCATGAGACCTACCACTCATTCCATTATTCCACTCACTTGTGTTCAAGGCAGGTTCAAATCAGATCATCTCCAGACACAGAGAAGAGCCCATTATATTGCAGTCAACCAAAAAACGGTTTATATTTCACTGCATTCACAACATTATTTCTTTCTTTTTTTTCTTTTCTGTTTATGCTTTTATTCCCCTATTTTTCTCCCTATTTTCAGTTGCCAATTATACCCTCTCTTTTTCATCTCAGTTATCCCCACCCTCGTATGAGAGGTCGCTGCTGTGGTCCGGAGACGTGGGCGAGTGGGAGAGTGGGCGCTGTACCGCCTCCTCTGAGCCGGCACCCACCAGGGTCACTGTAACACACAGGACCACTCATATATGCAGCTTGCTCGTATCGGCTTCCCTCCCCCCTCCCTGGGGCGGACGGCCAATTTCCGCCCCCCTAGTGGCACTCCCTGCCAGAGCCGATCTGGCGCGACCAAGGTGGAATCGAACCCCAGTCACAATGGGCAGCGTCCTTACCGCTACACCAGCTCAACATCATTTTTTTTTTTTTTTTTTTTTTTTTCCTTCCTTTCTGAAGCCGTCGACCGTAACCCGGTACTTACAGGGCCACTATACGCGGCGAACGTCACGTCGGCTTCCCTCCCCCTCCCTGGGGTGGACAGCCAATCGCCGCCCCCTGGTGGCACTCCCGGCCAAAGCCGACACTTGGCAAGACGGGGAATTGAACCCCGGTCTCCGTGGCCAGCGTCGGACGTTGTAACCACTGGACCACACGGGAGGCCCCCTCAACATTATTTCTGATGAGGATCATAATTACCATATAAATGACACAAAAGCCACAACTGTTTATATTCCCGTTTGGAATGTAGTAATGTACAAATTACAGGTATTTAATAAACATTCATTATTGGTGCTCACATAATTCTGTCAGTATTTCTCTTCTGTCAGAGTCCAGAGTGTCTTAAGAATATTTGGGGTGAAGTGGTGTGTCACCGTGACGACCATGGGTCCTGACCCTGTCATTCACTGTGTGAAGTGCCAATCACACAGCACTTGGACTGTCACAGTTTACGTTATCTCCCCCTTCTCCCATCCCCTCAGCTGTGTACTTTCACCCTTCCTCCCCCTCTGGCTAAAACCAGTCAATCGCTGCGCAGATTCACAGATCTCTATCGTATATGAATGGGCTAACACAACGTGAGAATTGACTGATCCCCATATTGTGCGGATGGGCTGATATAGCAGGCAGACCCATTGATCTTTATAGCTTGTGGATGGACTGATTTAGTGAGCAGATTTGCATCAACCGGAACGTCTAATGCATCCCATCAATGTGCAGGGCATCTGTGGTGAATACAGAACTACTGAGGAGGATTTGAAGAAATGAAGAAAGCAGAACACTGATGATGGCCTTACAGCCGACCAGCTGAGACACAGGTATCCATTTGCTTCAGTGAGCATCACCCAATTGTTCAAATGCAGGAACACACTGGGCAGGGTCTACCTGCTGTCAGTGAGGCTGGTAATTAGACTGACTCTGGATCAGCACAAAACTTGGGTATTCACAGGCTCTACTGCACCATGTATTTGAATCCAAAACTTTATTAGGTAGTCACAGGTTCCACTGTAACATCCCTGCATTTTGAATCCCCCAACTTCTGTCGGTAGACACAGATTTCCCCACACCATCTCTGTATTTCACTCCAGAGCTGTATTAGGTGTTTACAGGTTCCACTGCACCAAAGACATTGATTTTATTTCTCTTTGACTGCATCACCTCTGTATTTGAATCCAGAGCTTTAAAGTTAACCATTGTCCCTTGTCTATTCTAAACTAACCCTCAGGGCTGAGAGTGTGGGGGCTGGCAGGTATGGATGCCGTGTTGTCGTCCCCCCCCCCACACCCACACCCCATCCCACTGCCCTAATAATATCATATATGCCATTTAGCAGACGCTCTTATCCAAAGCGACTTACAGTAGTGCATGCATACATTTTTCAGTATATGTGGTCCCAGTGGGAATTGAACCCACAACCTAAGCATTGCCAACGCCACGCTCTACCTACTGAGACACACAGAACCACGCTCTACCTACTGAGACACACAGAACCATGCTCTACCTACTGAGCCACACAGAACCATGCTCTACCTACTGAGCCACACAGAACCACACTCTACCAACTGAGCCACACAGAACCACGCTCTACCTACTGAGCCACACAGAACCACGCTCTACCTACTGAGCCACACAGAACCACACTCTACCTACTGAGACACACAGAACCACGCTCTACCTACTGAGCCACACAGAACCACGCTCTACCTACTGAGCCACACAGAACCACCCTCTACCTACTGAGACACACAGAACCACGCTCTACCTACTGAGCCACACAGAACCACGCTCTACCTACTGAGCCACACAGAACCACGCTCTACCTACTGAGACACACAGAACCACGCTCTACCTACTGAGCCACACAGAACCACGCTCTACCTACTGAGACACACAGAACCACGATCTACCTACTGAGCCACACAGAACCACACTCTACCTACTGAGCCACACAGAACCACGCTCTACCTACTGAGACACACAGAACCACGCTCTACCTACTGAGACACACAGAACCACGCTCTACCTACTGAGCCACACAGAACCACACTCTACCTACTGAGACACACAGAACCGCTCTACCTACTGAGCCACACAGAACCACGCTCTACCTACTGAGCCACACAGAACCACGCTCTACCTACTGAGCCACACAGAACCACGCTCTACCTACTGAGCCACACAGAACCACGCTCTACCTACTGAGACACACAGAACTACACTCTACCTACTGAGCCACACAGAACCACGCTCTACCTACTGAGCCACACAGAACCATGCTCTACCTACTGAGCCACACAGAACCACTCTACCTACTGAGCCACACAGAACCACACTCTACCTACTGAGCCACACAGAACCACGCTCTACCTACTGAGCCACACAGAACCATGCTCTACCTACTGAGCCACACAGAACTACACTCTACCTACTGAGCCACACAGAACCACGCTCTACCTACTGAGCCACACAGAACCATGCTCTACCTACTGAGCCACACAGAACCACGCTCTACCTACTGAGCCACACAGAACCACACTCTACCTACTGAGACACACAGAACCATGCTCTACCTACTGAGACACACAGAACTACACTCTACCTACTGAGCCACACAGAACCACGCTCTACCTACTGAGCCACACAGAATCATGCTCTACCTACTGAGCCACACAGAACCACGCTCTACCTACTGAGCCACACAGAACCATGCTCTACCTACTGAGCCACACAGAACCACGCTCTACCTACTGAGCCACACAGAACCACACTCTACCTACTGAGCTACACAGAACAACTGCCCCCGTGGGTACCATGTCGCTGACGGATCCCCTTTGCCTGCAGGCATTCATTACACTGATCTCACCCAGCTGTGTCTCTTAATTAAACACTGTGAAAGGAGTGGTGTTTCTCGAAGGCTGCTTTCAAACAGTGGGGCTGACTGGGTGACGGTAGAACTGCAGGATCCTGTGGGGGCGGGAGGGGCGGGGGGGAGGTCTCTTAAGATCTCTCCGTAACCTTCATAAGTCGAGCGGTTTGCTGCAGTAAGTCTAAATGAGCTTGCACTGGGCAGGGTGTCGTGCTCTGAGTTCATTTGATTAAAGAGGGTCAGAGTTCATCCAGAAAAGCCTCTGTGCTGATTGGACAACACATCCACAGAGAATAAGATTAGATTTTGCAGTTATTTTTATCCGGTCTTCTCCATTTTTACACGCTGTACTTCTGTTTGCTGTTTTATATTCCAGATCAGTGTAATTGCGCTCCCAAAGTAGGAGACTCGGTGCCAGTCTCCTTCAAAGCTTACATTCACCTTAGGTCTAATTGATTTACTTTAAGCGAAAGTAAACTGCAGTAAATCAATACAGTAAACACATAATGGCATGGTGATGTGATGGTACATGTAATCTAAAGAGTGTACACAGTGTGTTCCTTTCACTGCTGTCAAAATACGATTATCCATATCCTCAAAGGCCATCAAAGCAATATTACTAATTAAAAATCACATTAAAAAAAAATTTTAAAAAAAATTGAAGTGCAAGAAAATAGTGTGATCATTTGACGACGACCGCAAAAATGAAGAAATGATTTTTGAGTTTCCTGAGGTTGGTTGTGAGACAGGTGTGGGTTCAGCTCTGCCCTTGCGGTATGAGCTTGGGGGGGCCTTTGGCTGTGGGCCCCGCCCGTCTCGCAGGAGCAGACACAGACGGTGGCAGGGCGCAGGTCTCTAATTGCTGAGGGAAGCACTGGAGCACAGTGCCCCTGTCACCGTCTGCACTGATGACATCACCTCCGCAGAGCCCGCAGCCTTTAACCCTTCACCAACTGTGGAGAACGCCGTCGTCTGTTCAGCATCAACAACTCAATGAACAGCCCGTGGCATCAGCGTCTCACCGTTCATCACCGCATCACTGTCCTGCACCAATGTGCATCACTGCACATCACCGTACATCACTGTCCTGCATCAATGTGCAGCATTACTGTGCAGTGCCGCCGTGTGACATCACTGTGACATCATCGCATCACCGTGTGACATCACCGTGTGGCATCACCGTGTGACATCACCGTGTGACATCACTGCAGCATCACTGTCCTGCATCAATGTGCAGCATCACCGTGTGACATCACATCATGCATCACCGCATCACCGTGTGGCATCACCGTGTAGCATCACTGTGTGACATCACCATGCAGTATCACTCCAGTATTATTGTGCAGTATCACAGTGGAGTACATCTGTGTGATATCACTCTGCAGCATAACAGTGAGTGAGATTGGGTGGGGGGGAGGGGGGGGGGGGTAATCCTGTCCTGAATGCTGTGTGCTTTTTATGGGGCTTTGCAGTGCACCATGTCCAAACAACGTGGCTGTCTAATGAATGTGGGTTTAGCCAGTCGCACACAAACGTTGTGCTGGGAAAGCTGTTCTTCTGCTCTGTGTGAAGTGAGAGAGCAAGGGAGAGAAGCATGCAGGCTCTCTCTCTGTCATTTACTCCTGTTCATTGCTCCTCCTTGGGAATCTGCTGCTGATCTCTCTCGCCGGAGATGAGGGAGGTAATTTAGTGACGGTCCCTGGGGGATGGTTCAGGTTTGCGCAGGGGGAGGTGAGGCTGAGCTGGAACAGCAGTGCATCAATGTCGCCATATATCACTCCCATAGACCCAGCGGTGCGTGGTACATCCTGGAACATGTGTTGTACTATACAGACAAACACCTCTTCCAGTCTATAGACAGCTGAATGGCAGTATCTTCCTCCGGCGCACTGTAGTGTCACTGAAAACTGCTCCATGTTCATGTTCTTAACTGTTTAATTAAAAACCACATTAAAGCTGTCCAGGGCTTTCCTGTCATATCTCAGGAACGATGGCGCAGTGCTCTGAGATGACTTCATCTCTTCGATGAGCCAATTAATGTTCACCGGGGCGGATCTGATTGCGCCGCTTCTCCGCCGGGCTTTCCATGGCTACTCTGAGCTCTCTGATGCTCCCCAGAGCAGATCACAACATCTCTGCTCAAACCTGCCCACACAGGTCAATCTGGCGCAGAATTACTGTATTCTGCTAACCACACCCAAATCTGCCCCTAGAATCACTGAAATCTGCTGACCACACCCAAATCTGCCCGTAGAATCACTTAAATCTGCTGACCATGCTCAAATCTGCCCCTAGAATCACTGAAATCTGCTGACCATGCTCAAATCCAACCCCAGAATCACCTAAATCTGCTGACCATGCTCAAATCCAACCCCAGAATCACCTAAATCTACTGACCATGCTCAAATCTGCCCCCAGAATCACTGAAATCCGCTGACCATGCCCAAATCTGCACCTAATATCATGGAAGCCTGCAGGCCAAGCTCAAATCATCCACCCCCAGAATCGCTGATAAAGTTTATTGGCTGACGAGGCATACTGTGCGGCTTATCCGACTCACACCGTGCCCTTTATCACGAAGCGCTCCGGAGAAAGACAAAGTGCTGAGGATTCCAGTGGCAATTTAAATTCCCATTACAGTGACTCCATTAGTGTACTGGTACGTTTGCCAAATCAGCGCTCAAGGATCATCTTGCATTCAAAGTTCAATTTGCGCAAACTTGATCCTCTGTTTATATAAAACATCCGACTGCATCCAAAACATGTTTGGTCAGAGCAGAGCACATATCAGAATTCACACAGCTTAGCTAAAGATTGACTAGAAATCCCACTTTTGTTACACAAGGATTCAAAGTACACAGCATCCTGTTTTTAAGCTAACACAGTCAATTTGGAAACTTAGTGTGTAATCATTTCAGATTTGAGTGTATGACACCTTACATTTAAATTTTTTGACATTTAGCAGACACTCTTATCCAGAGCGACTTACATGGTTTACATTTCTTTACATACAACCCATTTATACAGCTGGATTGAAGCAATTCAGGTTAAGTACCTTTAGCTCAAGGGTACAACAGCAGTGCCTCACCTGGGAATTTAACCTGCAACCTCTGAGTTACACGCCCAGCTCCCTAACCATTACACTACACTGCCAGCCCACACGAAGATCTGCCCCCAGAATCACAGAAATGCTTGAGCCATGGCCAAACCTTCCCCAGAAACATTAATGATCCTTCCTGTGGGCGACAGGGCTGTCTGGTTTCCTGAACGAGCTGCTTTGTTTACCTGAAACATTCCGCCATCTGGTAAACAAGCAGGGCGGCCTGGCACAGGACTAAGCACCTGAACTAGTAACCAGGCTCTGCACTGCCAATGTACCTTTGAGAGGCCCTGGACCTGCTCTTTGTTAATCACCTTGGATAAGGGCATCTGCCAAGCAAGTAATGTCATATAAAAGTGTGCTTATAGGCCGTGACACAGTTCTAGATAACCGTGAAATGGTGAAAGCATAAGGCTGAACAGAGAGACACACAGAGTGTATTTATACAGGCGCCAAAATAAAGTAAACATTTGAGTAAATTAAGTGTTTTGGTGGCTCTGTTATGGTGTGGGGTACATTTTCCTGGCATGGTTTAGGTCCACTCAACCCATGTAGAGGGCAAGGTGAACGCCAATAAACACCAAATGATGGAATTTCTCGTGGAAGAATGGTGCTGCATCCCTCCAATAGAGTTCCACACAGATTGTAGAATCTGTGCCAAGGTGCGCTGAAGCTGTTCTGGCGGCTCGTGGTGGCCCAATGCCCTATTAAGACGCTTTGTGTTAATGTTTCTTTTATGTTAGCAGTTACCTGTATTTCATATTTATAAATAGAATACACAACAGATTGCACCTGGGATTAAAGATTAACTCCACAGGGAACTTCAACCTGGTTGTGAATGAATTCAAAGAGAAAGCACACAGGGCCTTCTATGCCATTAAGAGGCCAATTAAAGTAGATATGCCAATTAGGATTTGACTCAAAAATATAATCAGTTATACTCAATTGAACTAACTAATTAAGCGGGGCCCGCTTACAAAGCAAGCCTCCCAGTTCAGCATGCCTCCATCTTGGGGATGTGTGACTCTCAGATTCTCAGTACATCAGCAAAAACCTACATCAAACCCCTTAGATACTCTACTGCCAGTATAGACAGACACACACATATGCGCACACACGTACTATGCATGTACAGGGCCGGATTAAATGGATAGAGTGGTTCTCTGTGGCTCAGTTGGTAGAGCACAGTGTTGGCAACGCTAGGTTGTGGGTTCAATCCCCACTGGGGCCACATATACTGAAAATGTATGCATTCACTACTGTAAGTCGCTTTGGATAAAAGCGTCTGCTAAATGGCGTATATTATAGACTACACTAGACTAACCATTTTGTTCGGGCACCCCCACCTCCCCCACTCATCCCGCTCCCATTTCCCTGACAAACACTGAGCTTCTTATACATGCCCAACACTGATTGTTCACCCTTTACCATTCAGCTGAACTGGCACCTGAAAGCATTGCTAACACAGCAAGCATGATCTGCACTGAACCGGAAAGACTTTTCATGCACATTGCAAGGTGCTTACATTGTGTATGACTTTCAAAATAATAAGTTGAAACAAAGTTTCAAGATTGGGAGTTTTTATCCGAAAATATTTTAAAATATTTCAATGTTAAAAAATATTTTATATTTTTATATTTTTTATTTTTTTTGATCTCTCTGTCTGGCCCCCCCTGTGGCAATTAGACACTAGGCACATGCCTAGTTTGCCTATGCCTAGATCCGGTCCTGTGCATATAGCAGTAGTTTCTGTCTCTCTTAGTGGCTCTTGTGATCTGGAAAGAGAGTCCTAGATCAATAAGCTACTCGAAACCAAATTGGTCTTTTATGTGTACCTACTAATGGGTATCGTGGGCCTCAGGAGACGGTACTCAGCCGATAATGAGTATAGAGCTGTCTGCTGCTTACACACACCAACAACAAAGACACCTTCAAAAAACATCTTCCCCAAAAACCCCTCCGACCGTCCCACCCTGCAGTCCATCCATCCATCCATTATCTAACCCCCTGGTCCCGGGGGGCTGAACCCAGCATCCACAATCCTCAGGTGTATTTAATTTAATTTCTCCAATTAGCACTGTGTCTTTGGCCCCATTCAGGAAACAGGAACAGAACCTGAGTTCAGTGGTCTCTGTTTATTCATTCTTCCCTCAGTATTTAATTTAATTTCTGCACTGTTCTGGGCCTCTAACAGACCCTCAGTTCAGTGGTCTCTGTTTATCCATTTTTCCCTGTGTTCAGTCTAACAGGTCTGAGATCTGATCTGTTAATTCGCCCTCTGTTCGTTCACCGCGACAGATGTGGGATGACAGAACCGGTGTGTCACACTGTGGAAGAAACATGAGTCTGTAAAAGGTAACGAATGTGTGTGAGAATAATTATCTCTGACTGCAGGTGCTGAAAGTGTCACTTTGCATTTCAGAGTTACCGGTAATTGATGTGAATTATGGAGGGTGGCAGTGTGAGACAGAAAATGTGTGTGTCTTTGTGTGTATGAGTGTGTGTTTGTGTGTGTGTGTGTGTGTGTGCACGTGTGTATATGAGTGAGTGTGTTTGTGAGTGTGTGTGCATGTGTATATGAGTGAGTGTGTTTGTGAGTGTGTGTGCGTGTGTATATGAGTGTGTGTGTATATGAGTGTGTGTCTGTGTGTGTGTGTTTGTGTGTGTGTGTGTGTGTGTGTATATGTGTGTGTGTGTGTGTGTGTGTGTGTGTGTGTGTGAGTGAGTGTTTGTGTATGTGTGTGTGTGTGTATATGAGTGAGTGAGTGTGTGTGTGTGCGTGTGTATATGAGTGTGTGTGTAGGTGTATGTGTATGTGTGTGTGTGTGTGTGTGTGTGTATATGAGTGAGTGTTTGTGTATGTGTGTGTGCGTGTGTGTATATGAGTGAGTGAGTGTGTGTGCTTGTGTATGTGGTGCTCTAGTCTATAGAGGGCTTCAGAGCAGACAGACTGTTCACATGATTCCTGGAGAGAGGTGGAGCAGGAGAGATTGATTGAGAAAGCAAGAGAGAGAGAAATAAAGGGGGTGGAGAGAGAAAGATAAATGTTCTACTCCTTTTTAGATGCTTTTTATTTTACTTTGTATTTTTCTTTATTTTATTTTTATTTCAAATTTGTTCATCATATACCTGTATTTATTACGATTGTAATTTATTTCTTCAAAAGGGGGAGGATGGGATTGGTTCCTTTTCCTGTTGCTTTGGCAACACTGGATGACTCCTGTCATGTTAATAAAGCCACGAGTCCTTTGAGATGGAGAGTGGCAGAGGTGTAGAGACTGGTAGAGATGAGAGAACAAGAGAGTGAATGAGAGAGAGCAAGAGGCCTTTTTCTTCCCAGTGTTGCTGTCCATCGCTGTATTACTGCACTGATCTCTTGCACAAACTATGATTGTTCCTACCATGTATTAATGCACATCTTGTAAGTCGCTCTGGATAAGCGCGTCTGCTAAATGCTTAAAATGTAAATGTAAATGTCTTGGGCTGATGCTGAGCTTTCTCTCTCTCCCTCTCTTTATTGTCAAATTGCCAGGAAAATGTGCCTGGCAGACAAAGATGGCACACCTTACACACAGGATCAGTTCATGTGAGAGGTTATTAAAATGAGAAACACTTGGCTTGTGCAAAGGTGCACATTTTGGACGCAGCCAGCCTTGACTGTACTCTTTAGGTGTCTGCCAGCACAGCATCCTATGAATTCACTCAGTGCCTTTTAAGCAGGAGCTTCACTGGGGCGTGCGCAAGAGTGCGTCACTCTGTTCCATCCCGTAGACCAGTGGTCCTCAGAGTGGGAGATCCGTTTGGGGTGGTTGCGACACGATTTCAAGAATGCAAGAAAAAATTGTGACCATAAAATGCTATCTTTTTTTAACCGTAATTGCATTTATGCATAACATTAAAAAAAGAATAGGCCTACAATTCATGTGTTAGCCTACCATTTTTCTTTTAACAATCGGAGTATGTAGCCTACAATATTTTGGTTCTCAATTTTTCTGCCCCAGTAGACTCCCAGTAGAGACTTGACCCCCACGCTCCCCCTCCCCCGAGGTGCTTACGACAATTTGGATCGAGTGCTCTGCTTGCAAGAGCTCTCTGTGTATAGTACAGTGTGTGAAATTAACGTGATGTGCTACTTGTAAGACTCTTGCCTTCAGTCCTTTCTTTTTACTCAATATTGGCGAGCGCCGCCCGTTTGGTGTGCAGCTTTGTGAAAATGTCATTGCTTGTTTTCTCCAGCGCAGTGCAAACGCATGTCGTCCTCACTGTTTCAAACTCATGTGGTTTATCAGCACTAGAGGGATAGATGGCTTTTCTGAATGAAATTCATCAGTTGCTTCAGAGTGACTTGTCAATATGTGTAGCGCCTAAATCTGTTAACGTTAACAAACATTTTCCCAGTAGCCTTGCCTGACCTGTAGTAAATTTACGACATGTCAGTTACTGTACATCTACAGCGCAGCACTAAACGTACTAGCCTACCAACTGCCTTGTGTGTGCATAATTGTTTTTTGCAAGCTAGCGAACGTTAATCTGCTAAATGGAGCAGTGGTTAATCCGTAAAAATGAGGACACAAAAGATATGGAGATTGACAACAGTCGCCCTGAAGCAATTCATGAAATTAATTCAGAAAAGCCATCTACTTCAAATGATATGGGACGTGACAAACGCATGGGTAAGGCCGTCTGACCAATTGTCCAAGTGTTGGAAATACAGAGACTAATTCATCCTGTATGGCAGTGGTTCTCAACCCTGGTCCTGGAGGGCCGCAGGGTGTGCTGGTTTTCATTGTTACTCAGCACTTAATTGATCAATTAAAATGGTTCACCTCACCTCACCTGGTTTCTTGTGTTTAAATTGGTTGCTGATTTTAAGGTGAAAACAAAAACCTGCAGGCCCTGTGGCCCTCCAGGACCAGGGTTGAAAACCTCTGCTTTAGGCCACTGGTGTTGAACTCATTCCATCGAGGGACGTGTATATGCTGCAGGTTTTTGTTGCAACTAATGCACTACACCAGGTGATTTCAATGAGTCCATAATTGGTTGAAGTGAGCTAATTAGTGAAATCACCTGGTGTAGTGCATTAGTTGCAACAAAACCTGCAGCATATACACGTCCTCGATGGAATGAGTTTGACATCCCTGCTTTAGGGCAGAGGTTTTCAACCCTGGTCCTGGAGGGCTGCAGGGCCTGCAGGTTTTTGTTTTCACCTTAAAATCAGCAACCAATTTAAACACAAGAAACCAGGTGAGGTGAGGTAAACCGCTTTTAATTGATCAATTAAATGCTGAGTAACAACGAAAACCAGCACACCCTGCGGCCCTCCAGGACCAGGGTTGAGAACCACTGCCGTGTGGATTCACGTGTTTTATCATCAATGAGGCGCAACACCCGCAGTGGGTTGTGTGCAGAAGTGCTTGCACACGAAAGTTTAAAGCCTGTAAAAATGAAACGGCATTTGCTTCCCAAGCACCCCTCTCATGCTGATAAACGAGGAGACTTTTCCCACCGAGAATTGCGGGACCAAAAACAAGTAATAACACAGCAAACCACAACCGCGATGTCACATCGACCTATTTATGTGAAAGTACTTTTTTCCCGCACTGACGTACATAAACAACAAATAGCGACGACGGTTCAACGTGGAGGATGATCTCCGAGTGACCTTCTCCAACATCAAACCAAGAGTGGATTTGTTGTGCTCCAAAAAGCAGCAGGCCCACCCATCTAATTAAAACAAGTAAGTAGTTATTTAACATGCGAGAGAACAGATATATTGTTGTTATTATCCAGATGCTGTCACCGTGTATTTGTGTGTGTGCATGTTTGTGTGCTTGTCAAGCCCGTCGGAAAGCACCTCGGGGGATGGTGGCGGGTCTCTACCAACGTTATTTTGGGGGTCGCGGGCTGAAAGTTTGAGAACGACTGCTGTAGATCAGGGTGCTGATGCTGTTTGGAACAATCTCTCTTGGAGAGCCTCTCTAACTATGTCCCAGTGACCAGGTTTAAGTATCACAGGATAATGAAAGATCTGCTAATTACATTACATTACAGGCATTTAGCAGACGCTCTTATCCAGAGCGACTTACAGTTTACATTCCTTTACAATCCATTTATACAGCTGGATATTTACTGAAGCAATGCAGGTTAAGTACCTTGCTCAAGGGTACAACGGCAGTGTCCCACCTGGGGATTGAACCTGCAACCTTAATGTTACAAGCCCAGCTCCCTAACCATTATACCACACTGCCTGCCTCTAATTAAGAGGGGAATATTGACCTGGTCTTGGCGTTGAACTATGGATGGCTGCTGGGTGTATTGCATCCTTTATTTGTTCAGTAGGCACTATTATCTACAGTGAGTTAACACTGCCCTCCATTTCAAATCTCATACATGCACGTGGAAAGAGAGGGAGTGAGAGATGGAAGAGAGGAAGAAGGGGGGAGGAAGAGGAGTGAACGGAGCAGAAGGGATGCGGTGCGGTGACTGCTGATCCCGTGCTGTCAGCGGGAGCCAGGCGTGAACGTTCTGCTGATCAATAATAGAGGAGCCGCTATAAGTGAATGGGAGGCGAGGGAAACCGCTGCACCTCCTCTCAGCTTTACCAGTGCTGACGGCCCCTAACTGCACCTCCTCTTTACCAGTGCTGACGGCCCCTAACTGCACCTCCTCTCAGCTTTACCAGCGCTGACGGCCCCTAACTGCACCTCCTCTTTACCGGCGCTGACGGCCCCTAACTGCACCTCCTCTTTACCAGTGCTGACGGCCCCTAACTGCACCTCCTCTTTACCAGCGCTGACGGCCCCTAACTGCACCTCCTCTCAGCTTTACCAGCGCTGACGGCCCCTAACTGCACCTCCTCTTTACCGGCGCTGACGGCCCCTAACTGCACCTCCTCTTTACCAGCGCTGACGGCCCTAACTGCACCTCCTCTTTACCGCGCTGACGGCCTAACTGCACCTCCTCTTTACCGGCGCTGACGGTCCCTAACTGCACCTCCTCTTTACCAGCGCTGACGGCCCCTAACTGCACCTCCTCTCAGCTTTAGCTCAGCTCAGACGGCCTCCCCTCAAGTGTTGTGGGGGCAGTAAGGGGCGTGTGCAGTGTTGTGGGGGCAGTGCTGTGGGGGCAGTAAGAGGCGTGTGCAGTGTTGTGGGGGCAGTGCTGTGGGGGCAGTAAGAGGCGTGTGCAGTGTTGTGGGGGCAGTGCTGTGGGGGCAGTAAGGGGCGTGGGCAGTGTTGTGGGGGCAGTAAGGGGTGTGTGCAGTGTTGTGGGGGCAGTAAGGGGGCGTGTGCAGTGTTGTGGGGGCAGTAAGGGGCGTGTGCAGTGCTGTGGGGGCAGTAAGGGGTGTGTGCAGTGCTGTGGGGGCAGTAGGGGGTGCAGTGTTGTGGGGGCAGTAAGGGGCGTGTGCAGTGTTGTGGGGGCAGTAAGGGGCATGTGCAGTGTTGTGGGGGCAGTAAGGGGTGTGTGCAGTGTTGTGGGGGCAGTAAGGGGCGTGTGCAGTGTTGTGGGGGCAGTAAGGGGTGTGTGCAGTGTTGTGGGGGCAGTAAGGGGTGTGTGCAGTGTTGTGGGGGCAGTAAGGGGTGTGTGCAGTGTTGTGGGGGCAGTAAGGGGTGTGTGCAGTGCTGTGGGGGCAGTAAGGGGTGTGTGCAGTGTTGTGGGGGCAGTAAGGGGTGTGTGCAGTGTTGTGGGGGCAGTAAGGGGGGTGTGTGCAGTGCTGTGGGGGCAGTAAGGGGCGTGTGCAGTGCTGTGGGGGCAGTAAGGGGCATGTGCAGTGCTGTGGGGGCAGTAAGGGGTGTGTGCAGTGTTGTGCGGGCAGTAATGGGTGTGTGCAGTGTTGTGGGGGCAGTTAGGGGCGTGTGCAGTGCTGTGGGGGCAGTAAGGGGCATGTGCAGTGTTGTGGGGGCAGTTAGGGGTGTGTGCAGTGTTGTGCGGGCAGTAATGGGTGTGTGCAGTGTTGTGGGGGCAGTTAGGGGTGTGTGCAGTGCATTTCCAGCCGTATAAAAGTAATAATAATAATGATTTATGCTCTCAGTTAACATTGAACCCTGAGGACACTTAACAGGGACATTGACTTTGAGAAATAAAATGTGACTGCTAGCTGCCAGTTGCCCACATGCCCCTCCTCTCTCTGATTGGCGAATGTCTTTTTCAGAGCGCTGCATGCTGCTTTCATCTCATCGAGGGTTTTTCTGCAGAATAACCCTTTCTTTTGGGGTTTGTTTTTTGAGAATAAGCACCATTCAGATTCACCGCGTAATGCCTGCAGCTTAAGTCCCATCTTGCGTAGCAGCAGAACACCTGCACAGAGGAAACGGTGATGACGGCCAGCCGATGACATCTAAATCTGAGGCCACTGACCAGCCGACATTAAGGGAGGTCACGTAAGCCTCACCAATGACAAAGCACACAGATGTCTCCAAGAAAACAACAACAACAACAACATCATTTATCAGATAGCTGGGCCTGTTCCTCCATCTTCTTTTCCTCTTTGACGTGTGCTGTTCCATTCCTCAGTCATTCAAAATACAATTGTTTTCAACTGAGTTGATAATGTCAGTGGTGTGTTTTTTTAAAGTGTGCTGTTGGTTTGTACGCAGATGTTGATTGGCCTTGGCCGTGACATTGCAGTGTTGTCCTCTGTGTGAAAGGGTTGTTGGGTTCGGTGTTGCCGCTAGAGAAAATACTTGGGCGAAAATACTTTAAGTATAATAAATAGTATGTTGCTTTAGTTGTGGTTTTGCAATAAAGCTAATTGTTGACGCGGTATAACGCAGTCATTTACCAATCTTATCAAGTGCGTTGCACAACTTCCACCACTCTCAACAACTACAGGTAACAGACAAAATAAAGGAAACATTTGAGTAAATGAAGGGTTCTGGCAGGTTTTGTTAGGGTGTGGGGTGCATTTTCCTGGCATAGCTTAGGTCCACTCAACCCCTTAGAGGGCAAGGTAAACGCCAATAAATACAAAGCCATTCTGAGTGATCACCTTCATCCTGTGGTGAAGCATTTCTATGCTGATGCGAGTGGTCTCGTCCAGGATGACAATGCCCCCCATCCACAGGGCATGAGTGATCACTGAATGGTTTGATGAGAAAGAAAATGATGTAAACCACACGCCATGGCTGTCTCAGTCACCAGATCTCAACCCAATTTAACGTTTATGGGAGGTTCTGGAGTGGCACCTGAGATCAAACAAATGACGGAATTTATCATGGAAGAAGGGTGTTGCATCCGTCCAGTAGAGTTCCAGACACTTGTATAATCTACGCCAAGGCATGATGAAGCTGTTCTGGTGGCTTGAGGTGGCACAACACCCGATTAAGACACTTTATTTAGGCGTTTCCTTTATTTTGACAGTTGCTTGTATATGCAAATAGTGCTTCTTGATTCATTGGAAATCCTAACCAGCCCTAAATACATCTCCCTCTTCAGAAAGACTGCCTGTTAGACGGAAATCGTTTCAGCAACAGAAGGCTACATTAGAATATTAAATTATAATACCGTTATTGCATCAGTACTGGTCTGCTTCGGTCTTCTCCGCGAGTATTCTCCTAATTAGACTTATAATTTGCGAGCAATTACATGGGGCTGTTCACAGCAGGACTGTGCAGGGTTTGTGTACTTTTAATTGATACAGTGAACGATATACTAATTGTGCAATACCCTCCTCCCCCACACTTATGCATAGCTCTCTCAATGTGTTTCATGTGTTGCTTCACATGTATTGTATGTATTGCTTGTTTTATGATTGATACGCTTATGTACGGCCTGCTTGATGCTAAAATGTGTGCAATGCTGTTAAATGTTGTCCTGTTGTGTGCATGTAATATGTACTTTAGGCTACTGCCTGCATGTTTGAACTAATACCTGTTTAATGCTGCTTAATGTGCTGCTGCATGCTTTACAAGCTGTTGTTTTATTATTTTTTTAGGGGAGCCTATTGTAACATCTGGCCAGGGACTACGGATGAAAAGTAGCCTTTTGGCTAACTCCGGCATATTTACAGTAATGTTAATTAATATGCATTGTCCCTGCAAAATTAAAATTTAAAAAATTTAAAAAAATATTTCACAATAAAATAAGAGTCGCTTACCAGACGCGAGCTGCATCCAGCCGCAGATCTTGTACACGGTGCCCGTGCTGCAGAAGAAGAAGAGCGCGAAGCAGCCGATGCACGTGATGACCAGCACCATGGACATGCCGATGAAGAAGGAGGCGGCCTTGAAGGCGCCCGACGGGATGGAGCTGAACTCGGTGAAGGTGCCCTGGCACGTGAGCTCGCGACACCCCGTTGCCGATGCAGTAGTGGAAGAGGCCGAAGTAGCCCGTCTGCGGCGTCTCCATGCCGTCGCCGATCCAGTAGGGCTGGCTGAACACCACCACGTTGACGATGGCGAACAGGATGGTGAAGATGGCCCACAGGACGCCGATCGCCCGCGAGTTCCGGATGTAGTTGGTCTGGTAGATTTTGGCCGCTTCTGCTGCTGGCAGCATCGCCGCAGGGGTTCCCGGTATCATAGCTATCCCCCTACGGTGGTGGTGGTGATAAGGCTTTTTTGACCTGGAATGACCCGAGGTAACCTAAATTACCGCAGCAGCAGCAGCGGAGGAACAGTGATAATGCGCCAACCCAGGACTCAGTGTTCGCTTGCCCGATACAACCTCAATCAGCTGTCAAATGGCATCCGTGCGTCCCTAATACAGATTGTAAATTGAAATGCACTCGCTTGCATTGGTCACGGCATCTGTACGCATCGTTCGCCCGACGACGCTTGCAAAACACGCATCGCCTATACACTTACACTCTTTATGACTGCCCCTACCCAACAGGGTCTGTATCTTTCCCCGCCGACGACCCTGGTCGCTGCCCTGGAACGTGTCTCGTGCAAGTGCCTCGCTCACGGCTCGCTCGCGCTCTCTCCCGCTGTCACACTACTACCTTCGTCGTCTCGGAGAATAGCTCCACGGGACGCACAAATGACATTGAACTTAAAACTTGTAGCCCTGCCCTGGCGTAATTGTCTGCGAGAAACGAACGACGCCAAAGCCACGTCCCTTTTACCCTTAAACGAGCGCGCAGATAAACGCACGCATTCTATCTCCGAATCAGACGCAGTCACCGCGCGGTTGCTACGGAGATATTTTTTTTCTGAACAACCTTCAGCTTCCTACGGCTGGATCTATGGCCGAAAAAGAGCGAGAGAGGTGGGATTCGATGCTGTGATAAACCCGGTGTATTTTTTTGGCAGTGCCCACGGTATTCTCCTCGGCGTTCTGTCGTATAGAGGTATACCGTGTTTTGTTCTCTCCTCTTCTGTATTTTCCCCCTCGATGAACACCTGTATTCAGGGCAATCCGTCTCTCTCCCGGCAGTATGGAGCGGCACCAGCAGCGTTACATTGCATTCTCGCTAATCCCCCTTTCACATGTCGATGGAAAGACCAGGGAGGAAAAAAACAGCCAGCCGCGGATGAGCTTTGATTTATTTCAGATAAAGAGTCCTCCCGTTGTTGTTGTTTTTTTCCCCCACCACGGTGTTCGAAAGCGGGGCTGTGTTTCCTTCCTCGACGTGGGGGAACGTGCTCGCCTCGTCCGCCCCGTTTGTCTTGGTCGGGCTCGTCGCCGTGTCCGGATGAGTCTGTCGCACGGAGATTTGGTTTTGTCGCGCTGTCGAGGGGAGGGGAGGGGGGGGGACGAGCACAGCTATGGCAGTGCAGCGTCGACGTTTGAGGCGCGTGCAGACGCTGCTCACACCAGGCGCGGCCAGACCGAGCGACCGAGCGAGCTAGCTGTGCCACCGATGCACAGGAGCGAGCAGTGACAACTTCTTCCACTCGCCCGTGCTCCTGCCCTTCCTCTACACGTAGCCCACTGCACTGTACACCGCCGTTACCGACAGGACAGTGAGTGACGTCAACGTCAAGATTAAAATAATAATAATAATCAGCGTCTACGACAGGTGGATTATTCCCTAACTGCAGACCCCCACCCATTCAACACCGTCATCAACACCGTCGTTATCATTGTCATTATCGTTATCATTATAGTCCTGTCCATGCTCAGATTTATCAGGTCAATTGTCAGCATTAGGCCTGTATATTTATGTGCAGTATATAACTAGAGCGTTTGAGTCTAGGTTTTTTTTAGAAGTGAACCCCGACTTCCAACGATATAGTTGTCAGGGAGGGAAGACTATATTACTGGGAGAATTAAGGGAGAGTTGTCTAACTAAAGACGAAATGTGCATTTCTGGCAGCAGTTTGCCACGCGTTTGACAGTGAATAATGAAGCTGGAAGAATAGACACATTTGCACATAGTACATTTGCATCAAACAGTTCTATTAATAATCTGAAAAGACATTCTGCCTCTCGCTGCCAAATATTCAGCATAGCGTATCTGTGGAATCTGTTACTGAGCAAAATATTTTTCTGAGTAACTAGAACTTTCTCTTTTTTCTCATGCAAGACGAAAGCTGATCAAATATTGTGAATGTATATTAAAGTACATTGATGGTTAAATATTATTTATTAATTCATTTCATTACATTACAGGCATTTAGCAGACGCTCTTACCCAGAGCGACTTACAGTTTACATTTCTTTACAATACATTTATACAGCTGGATATTAACTGAAGCAATTCAGGTTAAGTATCTTGCTCAAGGGTACAACGGCAGTGTCCCACCTGGGGATTGAACCTGCAACCTTAACGTTACAAGCCCAGCTCCCTAACCATTATACCACACTGCCTGCCTGGTAGTGTGGTACATTTCAACACTTACCTGTGTGATAGAAGTCACACGTGTGTGATATAAACATTTGTGTTCAGTTCTGCAATATGCACACATCTTTACAAAATATGTTAACACTTCAATAATTATTTACTTTGAATTGATTGACAACTACAAAGTGTCAGTATTCAGTGCTTTTTTGTTTGTTATGTTTTAGTTTGGTGAGGAAGGTGGGGAAGGTGCGGATCTGCCCCCCAGGGTGGGGTGGGGGCGCCCGGACACCCCTCTTTGATTTGACAGTCCAACCTGGCCTATTCGAATCCTGGTCACTGCTTTTTAGTACCAGTTCAGTCAGTCATGAATGATCTCCTAATTGAAACCAAAAATATTTTAATCATTTGTCCAAAACCTGTATGTTTTAATTTTCCCTCACAAAAAAATATTTACAAAACAGAAACACATTATTTCCGATGCTGAGCATATAATTTTCCTTGTTCTTTACATTAAATTACATTAATTGAGCAGATGCCCTTATCCAGAATGACGTACAATGTGCATCCACATGAGTTATATGAGCAGCAGTGACATACACACATTTTCATTCTACAAACCTCTGGATACAGGCTCAATGGCTGACTGGGAGTCGACAGTGTGACTGTGATCCTGCTCAGTGAGATTGTGTGGGATTTAAGCCCACACATTTACATTTAGACCATAGAGTAAGTAAGTTTAGATTTTGAGCCACTTAAAACCTCTCAACGTCCATAGATGTCAAGTGTGTGTACCACTTGTCAATGAGCCTCAGCCACGTTTGTGCTGTATGTGAGTGTTTGTGTGTGTCTAAATCTCAGCAATACTCAGCCATGTTTGTGTGTGTCTAAATCTCAGCAATACCCAGTCGTGTTTGTGTGTGTCTAAAGCTCAGCAATACAGCAATACTGAGCCGTGTTTGTGTGTCTAAATCTCAGCAATACCCAGTCGTGTTTGTGAGTGTCTAAATCTCAGTCTCAGCAATTCGTGTTTGTGAGTGTCCAGCCATGTTTGTGTGTCTAAATCTCAGCAATACCCAGCCATGTTTGTGTGTGTCTAAATCTCAGCACTACCCAGTCGTAAATCTCAGTGTCTAAATCTCAGCAATACCCAGCCAAATCTCAGCCGTTTGTGTGTCTAAATCTCAGCAATACCCAGCCATGTTTGTGTGTCTAAATCTCAGCAATGCCCAGTCGTGTTTGCGAGTGCAAGGCATAGTGAGGCTCAGCCAGGTTTGTATATGAGTGCAAAGCTCTCACTGCAGTTATTACCATCTCAGATGGCTAATGGCTTGAGCGGAGCATAATGTACAAACACGTCTGCATCATTTCCTTCCGCTTCAAAGAGCATTAGCTAAACCCTATAAAATGCAGAGGTCCACAAAATATCAATAATCATGAGACCAGATCCTCTCGGGTGGTGATGCTGCACCAGTGCTAAGTGCTCCACAGCCTGGCACCTTGAGCTGTGTGTGGGCGTGTCCCTATGGCAAAATGTAATTTATAGAATTTCGAGGGTGTGCATGGGCCCCAACTCGTATCCTCTGTCCAGCATACACCATCCGTGTGGAGGGCTTTTACTGTGGGTCGTCTGTAGAGGTAAATTACACAGTATGAATTTGATAGATTTTTGACGCAATAATTTTAAGGGGCTGATCTGTGCTGTTCTGATACAGCCTCATTACCTGGTGGTCCTCATCCCTGGTCCTGGAGGGCCACAGGGTCTGCTGGCTTTCATTGTTACTCAGCACTTACATTACATTTACATCTTAAGCATTTAGCAGGAGCTCTTATCCAGAGCAACTTACAAGATGTGCATAAGTACATGGTAGGAACAATCATAGTTTGTGCAAGAGATCAGTGCAGTAATGCAGCGATAGACATCGTTGCTGGCAGCTGCATACCATACCTGTAACACTGGAAAGGAAAAGGTTAGTACGTTTTTTGTTGTTGTAGTTTTTTTTGAGGAGTAAATAAGTATACATATACAAAAAGTATTGAACAAGTAGGCAGTGGTGATGACAATTGGGTAGATGTACAGAATTCAGTGGTAGTGGAGTCTGAAAAGGTGCATTTTGAGTCTCTTGTGGAAGATCGCAAGTGATTCCGCCGTCCTGACCGATTGCGGAAGATCATTCCAGGACAGAGAAGAGGCGAGACCACAAGGAGTGGCTGCCTGGGCGCCTGGAGGGATGGGACAGTCAGTTTGCCAGACGAGGCGGAGCGGAGGGGTCTGGCTGGGGTGTAGGGTGTAATGAGTGTCTGGAGGTAAGGGGCAGCAGTTCCTCTAGCCGCTTGATAAGCCAATTCATTAATCAATTAAAGCTGTTGATTAGACAGGTAATGCAATCACAACACAAACCAAGCTGACCCTGTGGCCCTCTGGGACTTGGGCGTGGGACCCCTGTTATAATCACACCACCACTGTGCTCTCACACGTGCTCTCACACATTCCTGCATATGCCTTCCCAGTAAAGACTCTGGTAATCAGTTGGACTTTTACGATCCCCTGATGGCAGAGCAGTACTGAAAGCCTTCCTACCTCTCCCCTCTCTCTCTCAGGCCAATTCAGGAGAAAGACATTCTCATACAACATAAAGACTGTTTTATTAAGACACGCAGGATGTTGCTTTAGGAAGGCTGCATGTAGGAGGGTTTAAGTGTGTCTTAGTCTTGGGCTTGGAGTCTGGAGGCTGGTCTTTAGGGCGAGGTTGTTGACCCCCCACCACTATTGGACATCAATGACAAGGGAGAGAAGACAGAAGAGATGGGGAGACTGGGATGCCGGAAAAGGGCTGGCATGTTGGGGAATTTATGCTGAATTTATACCTGTTGGGAAAATTGGTTTCAGCTGGTTGAGGGAATTGTCAGAGGTTGTCTAAAAATGTCTCTCCTGAATGTTTTTTTAGAAACTCCAGTAATCACCTTTTGTGTGTCAGACCCTGGGACTGTCTTCTGCTTACCTTCTACAGTCAGCCACCTTGCCCCAACCCTCCACGTGCAAACACGTGCTTGACAGTTTCACGCACCAGTCTTATACCAAGCTGTGTGCACAAATATCAATTTACAGTTGTGTGGAAATGAGTTTAATCTAAGAGATAAGAATCACAGACACGTTCAAATGACAGCTTTACATTTTTATTGTTTATTGTACATACAAAAGCAGCAGCATTTCCTTTTTTCAAAACAATAGTCTCTTTAGTCCTCCTACACAGTAGAAGGCATAATATATAACGTTCCCCATGGCCTTACAGAGCGTTCATGCTTGCTCTAGTGCCTTCTAGTGGCATTTTGTCTGCCGTTCGTGCGCACACACATTGATGCTGAGGCACAGTCTCACACACATGCGCACTGACATGGCACCGCACACATGCACTTGCTCAGAATATGTAAATGCACAAACCGGAGTGTGCGTTTCTATCAAAGCCCGCATGAAAACTGTATGTTACGTTGGCAGATACGTACAGCTAATTTCTGAATCTCTGTTCTTGAATAAATCCTACAAATGCAGCTGCATAAGCCAGGGGTGCCCAGGGCCTGGTCCTGTTTCTATTTCATTTTTATTTTTAGGCATTTAGCAGACGCTCTTATCCAGAGCGACTTACACAGTTGACATTTCTTCACATACAATCCATTTATACGGCTGGATATTTTCACTGAAGCAATTCAGGTTAAGTACCTTGCTCAAGGGTGCAACGGCAGTGTCCCCACCTGGGAATCGAACCTGCAACCTCTGAGTTACAAACCCAGTTCCCTAACCATTACACTACACTGCTGGTCCTGGATGGCCACCGGGTCAAGCTGGGTTCCGGTTTTGGCTTAAACCCAAGGAATAAGCTGAGAGTGAGTAATCTGCTGCTTTAGTTGATCACCTAAGTGCTGAGTAACAGTGAGAAGCAGCAGACCCTGCAGCCCTGTGAGACCAGGACTGGGGACCCCAGTGTGGATCACCAGCTCTACACAGACATGTTAGCTTCATGCTGTAAGACTTGCAGGAAAAGCATTGTGGGGTGGCGGTGTTCTCTTAACATGCTGTATTAGTGGCGGCGGATGGCGTAGCGGTCTAACCCACCACACTTTGGCTGGTCCGGTGGAATTGGCTTGCCTCGAGTAGTCGAGCGACGGACCCGTGTGGGGAGGTTTAATCGAAATAAATAGAGGGTGCAATTGGCTACCAAAATGGTAAAAAAAAACGAAACAAAAACCATGCTGTATTAGTGGCTCAACGTGCTACAGTGAGCCTCGTGAGAAGGAATGCCTGTCACAGCTTTAGGAGGAGGGCCACTCTCTCCAGACCGTTTCTGTGTGTGTGTCATAAACTCATGCTTGGCTATCAGATTTGATGAAGGATGTGTAGCAGCTTTAGCCTGCCTCTCACCGATTGGTGTAGACTGGTGTCAGGTCTAGGCCAATCATGGGTGAGTGTGTACTTTTTCCCTGAATGTTACCCTTCCTGGTACTCATAGTACATACATTTTCCAATACGCAGCATACCCTCTGAGGTTGAAGCAGAATATACACACACAACTGAAGGGTTTTGGAATTGACTCTGTACAGTATGTACACAGCTGGACTAGATGGTGTGTAAACACATACTTCAGGAATATCAGTTTGGCTTTCCTCAGTGCCTGTTCAGTCCTGAGTGGTGGGTGGGTGGGTGGGTGTGGGTGTGGGGGTTGGGTAGAGGAGGGCAAATGTGTGGGAGAAGTTGCCATCCGTCTTGGTTGCTTTGTTTCGACGGAATTTTGACGTGTTGCTTTCTCCCCCCTGCTCCCCTGATTGGCCTTTCCGTCTCCAGTCTCCTTGTGACCTTTGACCTGTAACCCCACCTGTGCCAGTTCCCTGTTGGCTGAATGTTAGTTGCGTACCTGTTTTTTAGCACGTGTGGACTGGTGGACAGGGAGACAATGTGACCAGCAGGGGGCGCCTGTTACATGTAGAATCGCAGGGTGAGGGGGAGGCCGAGGCCTATACCCTGGGTGTGTGGGTGGGGTTTAAATGCTGTGCCTTCTGTTGTGGATCATGGTCATGATGTGGGTGAGATCCAAACTCTTCATCATCACCTGCATGAAATCATCATCCTTTCGTGCCCCTTCCACAAACTCCTGCAACGATAGCTCCCCTAGTGGACAGAGGGGGAAGGTGTTAGTTTAGGCCACACTGGGGAATTCAAATAGCATGCACTGAATACCCCCTAAACATGGACACTGCTTGAAACTGTTTTAACCCGTTTAAACCAACAAATCATTTTGTATAAAATCTGCAGAAAATCTAATTTTATTGAGGTATTAATGTCAATTCTTCTGAGCACTTTGCAGGTTCAATCCCCAGGTGGGACACTGCCGTTGTACCCTTGAGCAAGGTACTTAACCTGAATTGCTTCAGTTAATATCCAGCTGTATAAATGGATTGTAAAGAAATGATAAACTGTAAGTCGCTCTGGATAAGAGCGTCTGTTAAATGCCTGTAATGTAATGTAATGCACTTAGTCAGAAATGGGATTAGCATGAGTGAGGGTTTAGGAACAAGGGGTTCATTTCACTTTTCACTTCTGACCTATAACTCCACTCCCTGCCCTGATATTGACAAATTAACCGTTTTCTCCCAATTTGGTGACCAATTGTACCCTCTATTATTTAAACTATCCAGCGTTACAACTCTGGGACCGGCGGTTACAAAGGCAAACTGAACCGCCTCCTCCGAGACGGAACCCACCAAGCCGTCAACCGTGACTCCAACACAGACAGAGCTGTTTGCACGGGGTGAACCCATGCTGACCTCCTCCCCCCTCCCTCTGGGGATGGACAGCCAATCACTGTCCTCCAAACAGGACTCCTGGCCAGAGCTGGGTTAGTGAAACCTGGTCTGGAACCCCAGGCTGAACCCTTGAACTGTAAAATATGTGATTGCCAGTGCTGTAATGAGCACATCTGATAGAGATAAGTACCCAACACTGTCAAACCAAAGCACTTCCCAAATTGACATTTACAAAATTGACATTTACAACAGATATCCATGCAGCAGACTCTAATCATCAGACTGATGATAATACTGTCAATGACAGCTTGCTTTGTCAGTCTTACACAAACAGAGGTGCCCACACACACACACACACCATTTCCATAGGTTATTGCTCCTCGGTAAGTAGGTATCTGAAGTGTTGGATCTGTTCAGATTGTTTCAGAACACCGTAGAACCCTAGAACCCTAGAACAGGTGTCCGTCCAGTCATTCAACAGTGTTTTGAGTGACAGGAGTGTGGGAGGAGCCAGTGGAGGATGTGTGTAGCTGTAGGGATTGTGTACAAGAACAGAAAGCTGGAAGCAAATACCGTTTTTAAATTGGGCAAATTTGGAGACTGTGAGCTCATTGGACGGGTTAGGGTCAACCAGTTTGCACATGATTGGCCCTGATCTGTCACATAGGGCATCTCGTCCAATCAGAAGAGTGTGCACAATGTCTGTGGAGGTGTCCTAATGTGCGAGGTGAAGGCCTCTTTGTTACATTACATTACATTACATTACATTACATTACAGGCATTTAACAGACGCTCTTATCCAGAGCGACTTACACAGTTTACCTTACTTTACAGACAATCCATTTATACTGAAGCAATTCAGGTTAAGTAACCATGCTCGAGGGTACAATGGCAGTGTCCCCACCTGGGACTCGAACCTGCAACCTCTGCATTACCAGCCCAGTTCCCTAACCATTACACTACACTGCCGCCCATATTCTTTGTTTTGAATATGAAATCGCTGTTTGTCCATTATGAAAGTGCAATGGGACAAGGAACACTGGACATTCTTTTGCTTTAATTAAATGTCTTCATGGTCTTAAAGATCTTGGTTTGACACCGCATGTTTGTGAATTGATCCTGTGCAGGGTAGTACATGTGTGCATCTTGATGCCTGGGAGTGATTTTGTTGGTGTTTGACTCCTGTTTCTGAGAGAGGGAGGGAGGGAGGGAGGGAGAGAGACGGGGGAGAGACAAACCGTCTCCGTTGATATCGATCGCGTCGAACACGCGGTTAGTGAAATCCTCTGTGGAAATGTCCTGGTTTTCCGTGCCATTGATCGCACGGATGGCCTGAGAGGGCATGATAGAGAGAGAGAGAGAGAGAGAGAGAGGGGGGAGAGTGTGTCTGTCAAACTAAACATATGATTTTCTTCAACATTTTTTCCTTAAATCCCGTGTCTTCATCTTGAATACAGAGTTTCCGGACTTCTCCCTTCTCTCCCCATCCTTCCCCAATAAAATCCCTCAACTCCACTGAACTCCCATACATTTTTCAAATGGGGGGAATCTGCTATTCTGGCAACCCAGGCAGTGCAGCAGAATGAGAAGGGTGCCGTCCTCTGCCGATGAGTTCTAGGTGTGAAGCGTGACGGGTTCGAGGGCCTTACTGAAAGCTCAGTAAGGCTTCCCAGCTCATTCTCTTGCTGCAGAGCTTGGCTTTCCTCCCAGGCTCTTAACATGTTCCTCACTTTAACTCAGAGAAAATTCTGAATGCTTATGAGAAGATGTATCGACTCTCATGGCAATTCAATTATATATCAGCGTTGGGCCTCATATGAACATTCACTGTGCCAACCCCACTTTCACTGTGCCAACCCCAGTTTCTAATATTATGTAATTATTGCTTATAGTTTATAGTCCAAATTATTGCTTATGGCTTATAGTCCAAATGTCACATTTATTTTTGATATGAAATGACACCGTTTTGGTACCTAGTTAACTCTAGTTTTCTTCCTCAATATTACAATAAACTGCATTATAGCAGCGGTTCTACATAGAGTTCAATATGTGCTGTCAGCACGACAGGGAAATGTTGATATCCCCCAAGCCATGATGTGCACTGCAGTTCACCTTTACATTACATTACATTACATTACAGGCATTTGGCAGACGCTCTTATCCAGAGCGACGTACAACAAAGTGTTAACCGTAGTCAAGAACAGTTTCGCTGAAAGCCACCCTAGAGGGAAGTACAATTCCAGGTGCTAGGAGAAACCACATAGTTAAACTAGGACCCTGTAGGTAAATCTGTAGCCACGATTCAAAGGCAGCAATAAAACAATCACCTTCTACCCAGAATGCCACGCGTGCCCTGCACCGACTCTCACCTTGATGATGTTCAGTAGCTCATGGCGGTCGATGCAGCCGTTGCCGTCAACGTCGTAGAGCTTGAAGTACCAGCGCAGCTTGTGCTCAATCTTGCCCCTCATCACCAGGCTGAGCGCCGCCACATACTCCATGAAGTCAATGGTGCCGTCCTGTGAGTGAGGGGACAGTGCAGTTCAGGGCCAATCCAGGGGCCAATCTGGGACAGTGCTGTCCAGGGGCCAATCTGGGACAGTGATGTCACAATTAACTGTTGTGGCAGGCAGTGTAGTGTAATGGTTAGGGGAACTGGACTTGTAACTGAGAGGTTGCTGGTTCGATTCCCAGGTGGGGCACTGCTGTTGTACCCTTGAGCAAGGTACTTAACCTGAATTGCTTCAGTAAAATATCCAGCTGTATAAATGGATTGTATGTAAAGAAATGTGAACTGTGTAAATCGCTCTGGATACGAGCGTCTGCTAAATGCCTAAAAATAAAAATGAAATATTAACAGGACCAGGCCCTGGGCACCCTGGCTTATGCAGCTGCATTTGTAGGATTTATTCAAGAACAGAGATTCAGAAATTAGCTGTACATATCTGCCAACGTATACAGTTAGGCAGCTCTGGATAAGAGAATCTGCTAAATGCCTAAAATGTAAATGTAAAATGTAAATGTAAACTAAAAGGTTATCCACCAGCTTTGCTCGACTTGATGTGGTCATCACACTTCTTGTGATTCTGCAAAACCTTGTATACACATTCATTACATTACAGGCATTTAGCATTCAGTAAAATGTAAAGCCTGCTTTGGTTAGTTGGCAGTGCTGCTGCTTTTGGTGCCGTAGAGGTTGAATAGAACTCTGTGAGAAAAAGAGCGGGATTTGGTTAGAGGCGTCTTGTGCACCATTTGCCTTCCCTAATATAAGCATTTGTTTTGGTGGAGTGATGCAGGACACTCAGCATCCACAGGAGGGAGCTGAAGAGCAGAACGCAGGGGCAGAGAGCCCCACGATGGGGTTCTGTTGTGTGGGAGTCAAAGTCAAATTCCAATGTGCTTTACTGACACGACCAAAAATCGGCATAGTATTGCCAAAGCAATCAACGACATAAAATGTAAAGCGACAATCAACATCAACAATATCAACAACATAAGATATATTTGTAATCTTTTAAAATGTAAATGTATGTGTGTGCATTTGGGGGGAGTGGGGGGGGCTTGTGGTTCTCAATAATAATAACAATAGTAGGCCCAATAGTCATAACACTAATGTATTATTTGTCTGTTGTTAGATTCTGCCATTATATTTTAGCCTTAAATGTTGTGTTGGTCAATAAGAAACATGATGACTGGTAGATGTGCTCCTTCTGCATCTATTGAGTTCATGACAACAGATACTGAGGTCTTATCCCGTCCATTCCAGCAAACAAACAGAAAGGCAGAATATGCTCATTGTTTTGTTTTTAAATGTGCATACCAAACAGGGGGAATTACAAAAGGACAAGAGTATACCATTGAATATATGAGATCGTCACGTGTGGGTAGTTACGATAAAAATAGATTGTTGCAGCTGACCTGGCTCTAGGTTTGTGTGTTAATTACATTATATTACATTACAGGCATTTGGCAGACACTCTTATCCAGAGCGACGTACAACAAAGTGTTAACCGTAATCAAGAACAGTTTAGCTGAAAGCCACCCTAGAGGGAAGTACAATTCCAGGTGCTAGGAGCAACCACATAGTTAAACTAGGTAGTTAAAATCTGTAGCCACGATTCAAAGGTAGCAATAAAACAATCACCTTCTACCCAGAATGCCACGCGTGCCCTGCAACTCGACTCTCACCTTGATGATGTTCAGTAGCTCATGGCGGTCGATGCAGCCGTTGCCGTCCAACGTCGTAGAGCTTGAAGTACCAGCGCAGCTTGTGCTCAATCTTGCCCCTCATCACCAGGCTGAGCGCCGCCACGTACTCCATGAAGTCAATGGTGCCGTCCTGTGAGCGAGGGGACAGTGCAGTTCAGGGCCAATCCAGGGGCTAATCTGGGACAGTGCTGTTCGGGGCCAATCCAGGGGCCAATCTGGGACAGTGCTGTCCAGGGGCCAATCTGGGACAGTGATGTCACAATTAACTATTGTGGCAGGCAGTGTAGTGTAATGGTTAGGGGAACTGGACTTGTAACTCAGAGGTTGCTGGTTCAATTCCCAGGTGGGGGCACTGCTGTTGTACCCTTGAGCTAAAGGTACTTAACCTGAATTTGCTTCAGTAAAATATCCAGCTGTATAAATGGATTGTATGTAAAGAAATGTGAACTGTGTAAGTCGCTCTGGATAAGAGCGTCTGCTAAATGCCTAAAAATAAAAATGAAATAGAAATAGGACCAGGCCCTGGGCACCCCTGGCTTATGCAGCTGCATTTGTAGGATTTATTCAAGAACAGAGATTCAGAAATGAGCTGTACATATCTGCCAACGTATACAGTTAGGCAGCTCTGGATAAGAGAATCTGCTAAATGCCTAAAATGTAAATGTAAAATGTAAATGTAAACTAAAAGGTTATCCACCAGCTTTGCTCGACTTGATGTGGTCATCACACTTCTTGTGATTCTGCAAAACCTTGTATACACATTCATTACATTACAGGCATTTAGCATTCAGTAAAATGTAAAGCCTGCTTTGGTTAGTTGGCAGTGCTGCTGCTTTTGGTGCCGTAGAGGTTGAATAGAACTCTGTGAGAAAAGAGCGGGATTTGGTTAGAGACATCTTGCACCATTTGCCTTCCCTAATATAAGCATTTGTTTTGGTGGAGTGATGCAGGACACTCAGCATCCACAGGAGGGAGCTGAAGAGCAGAACGCAGGGGCAGAGAGCCCCACGATGGGGTTCTGTTGTGTGGGAGTCAAAGTCAAATTCCAATGTGCTTTACTGACACGACCAAACATCGGCATAGTATTGCCAAAGCGATCAACGACATAAAATGTAAAGCGACAATCAACATCAACAATATCAACAACATAAGATATATTTGTAATCTCTTAAAATGTAAATGTATGTGTGTGCATTTGGGGGGAGTGGGGGGGCTTGTGGTTCTCAATAATAATAACAATAGTAGGCCCAATAGTCATAACACTAATGTATTATTTGTCTGTTGTTAGATTCTGCCATTATATTTTAGCCTTAAATGTTGTGTTGGTCAATAAGAAACATGATGACTGGTAGATGTGCTCCTTCTGCATCTATTGAGTTCATGACAACAGATACTGAGGTCTTATCCCGTCCATTCCAGCAAACAAACAGAAAGGCAGAATATGCTCATTGTTTTGTTTTTTAAATGTGCATACCAAACAGGGGGAATTACAAAAGGACAAGAGTATACCATTGAATATATGAGATCGTCACGTGTGGGTAGTTACGATAAAAATAGATTGTTGCAGCTGACCTGGCTCTAGGTTTGTGTGTTAATTACATTACATTACAGTACAGGCATTTGGCAGACGCTCTTATCCAGAGTGACGTACAACAAAGTGTTAACCGTAATCAAGAACAGTTTAGCTGAAAGCCACCCTAGAGGGAAGTACAATTCCAGGTGCTAGGAGCAACCACATTAAACTAGGACCCTGTAGGTAAATCTGTTAGCCACAATTCAAAAGCAGCAATAAAGTAATCAGTGTGGAAAATACCGGAAAAATTATACCTAAATTAATGGATGTGACTATCAGGTGTAGCTCATGTGTTAGACACTCTAGCCTTTGGGTAAACTAAGCATTGTGAGCAGATTAGTGGTAGGAATGGACGAGCAGTGTTGGGCTGAATGGCCTGTTCTCGTCTTCCCCTTATGTTATGTTATGTGTTGTACTGGATGTGACTATCAGGTATAGCATGTGTTGTAATGGATGTGACTATCAGGTATAGTGCATGTGTTGTAAAGGATTTGACTATCAGGTATAGTGCATGTGTTGTAATGGATGTGCCTACAAGTTATAGTGCATATGTTGTAATGGATGTGACTATCAGGTATAGTACATGTGTTGTAATGGATGTGACTATCAGGTATAGCACGTGTTGTAATGGATGTGACTATCAGGTATAGCATGTGTTGTAATGGATGTGACTATCAGGTATAGCATGTGTTGTAATGGATGTGACTATCAGGTATAGCTCATGTGTTGTACTGGATGTGACTATCAGGTATAGACATTACATTACAGGCATTTAGCAGACGCTCTTATCCAGAGCGACTTACAGTTTTTGGTTTTTGTTTACATTTCTTTACAATCCATTTATACAGCTGGGTATTTACTGAAGCAATCCAGGTTAAGTACCTTGCTCAAGGGTACAACGGCAGTGCCCCCACCTGGGGATTGAACCTGCAACCTTAACGTTACAAGCCCAGTTCCCTAACCATTATACCACACTGCCTGCCGATAGCATGTGTAGCATGTGTTGTAATGGGTGTGACTATCAGGTATAGCATGTTACATTACAGGCATTTAGCAGACGCTCTTATCCAGAGCGACTCACAGTTTCGCATTTCTTTACATGCAACCCATTTATACAGCTGGGTATTTACTGAAGCAATCCAGGTTAAGTACCTTTAGCTCAAGGGTACAACGGCAGTGCCCCACCTGGGGATTGAACCTGCAACCTTAACGTTACAAGCCCAGTTCCCTAACCATTACACCACACTGCCTGCCGATAGCATGTGTAGCATGTGTTGTAATGGATGTCACTATCAGGTATAGCATGTGTTGTAATGGATGTGACTATCAGGTATAGCACGTGTTGTTCTGGATGTGACTATCAGGTATAGCACGTGTTGTACTGGATGTGCTTGTGGATGAATTTCCATAGTGTCAGAGGCCCAGAGTCCCATGCCCTGCCGGCGGGATCCTATTCCCACTCTGCCACCAACCTCAGCAGCGCTGCCTTCCTGGATCTTCGCCCTCGGCACGCACATCACCCAAGCTGATGCCATTTTTACTGTCACCGATCAAATCCAAACAAGTGATTTAACCATGAGCTCAGGTTCGAGCGAGGGAGACTAAACCCTCTAGACTTTAGCTGGCGCCCGACACAGTACTCTCCCAGATTTACGATGCCAGATTAATGCAATCAGCACTCGTAGAGTGGATCACAGTTGTGTCTTTAGTAACAGATATCACAGATTATATTTGCTCACCTGCTTCACACCTGCTGGCTCACGTCCAGGCTCAGGGTTCAGTACTGTGTCGCCAGAACAGTAGTTGAGTCACACAGACCGATATCTGACTACACACCCCAGTTGTGCACCCTGAGGCCTCTGATCGTAATCAGTCAGAGCAGAATCAGGTTAATCTTTCTGTCCTACTCTTTTCAACCCCACACAAAAAACTATGCATGTCAATACAAAATGTATACAGCAATCCAGCGTATGAGGAATACATTTCATTTTCTTTTACATATAAATATTTGTCATAGGATAGAATAAAAAATCGCATATGAAAGTTACACGAATTAATATATTTCCTAAAACATGCAGTGTTTTGACATGTTATGAGATATTTCTCACTTTTTGGGCTGTTGTTGCTCCAATGCCCTTCCATGACAACGTCCTGGTCAAGTGTACCAGTCATCGGCAGACTTGTTGTTACAGAGTAGCCCTGCTACTTTAGCTAAGTGTGTGTGATGGTGTGTGTCACAGTGTTCCGGATGAACGAACACACTGTTCCTGTCCCGTGTCGTGGATGTGCCTGTGTTTGCCGAGTCAGCCTGTTCGGTTGTAGGGGGGTCAGAACTGAGATGGAACCGTAGAGCCAAAGCCTTTGTGCCAGGCCCGGCCGTGAGAACCGATTGGCTTAGTGGGACGGCGGGATCTCGCGGCCACACCCCCACCCATCCTGATGACTGAGGCTTAGCCCAGCACCCAATCAGAGATAAGGCCAGGTAGAATATGCTGATCAGAGCTGACAGGGCTCACGGCTATAAATACTATAGCAGCGACTGAAAGCCTCACAGCCGCACTGACTCACAGGCACAGTGCTGGCAGGCGATTGGGCTGAGGGCAGTGGGGGTGTATCCTCTGTGTCCTCTTTCAATGAGTGGTCCGACTCTCTCACCCTGGCCTTCTGACCAACTCCCAATTTGATTGGCTGTGAGTCCCTGTCTCTCAATCAAAGACCAAGCCCCCACAACCTCTGATGACACTGCTTTTGGTCTGTGGTTTAATGGAGTCACATCTGCAGTTCACCAGTGCCTCTGCACTGTTGATCAAACTATATTAACCGCTATGGTATATGCTATTTAGCAGACGCTTTTATCCAATGCAACTTACAGTAGTGAATGCACACATTTTTCAGTATATGTGGTCCCAGTGGGGATTGAACCCACAACCTAAGCATTGCCAACACCATGCTCTACCCACTGAGACACACAGAACCAGCTATGGGTGGCTTTGTGTCCCTCCATCTTCACAGCACATTGTGAGACTTCAGCGAGTTCACCATTGACTGTAATGCACCATTGCTGATCCACTGTTGGCCTACAGGGTTGTACTTAGCAGCTTATGAAAGTGTAAAGGTTTAGGCTCTCACGCACTCTGTGGTGTGGAACACATACAGCTATATCGGGCGTTCCATCTCCAGCATATAACACTGAGGCTATGGATAGCCCAGTATCTCCTGCAAGCACAACACTAAGACAATGACCAAACAAGGTTGGTTTATGAATGCTTGGTACATCCAAATACATTCCCATTACTTATTTTCACACAGACCCCCACCCCCAACTCCAGCTTAAAGCTCATCCTCAACCACAGGTGGGGGAACTGTGTGACCCCCCCCCACACACACGGGAAAGTGTCTCGAGATCCGTGTGTTCAACGAATAGTCTATGATTATGACTGATTATGAATGCTAAGATTATGAGCATCGTTCGCCTGTGTGCAGCAGCCCAGCCCAGCCCAGCCCAGCCCAGCCCAGCCCAGCCCAGCCCCTCACCTTGTTCATGTCGAAGGTGCGGAACATCTGCTCGATGTAGGCGTTGGCCTCGGGGTCGAGCCCGCGGAGCCCGAAGAACTGTTTGAACTCGTGCAGGGCGAGCTGCCCCGAGGGGCACTCGATCATGAACTTCTTGTACCACAGGTGCATCTCCACCGCCTGCAGGTCGTCCACGGTACTGCCGCTGGAGTTCCCCATCGCCCCACGCTAGCGATCGGCAGGAGAGAGCGAGAGCGCGGGCCGAGGCTGAGTGGAGAGGGGCGTCAAGCGATCGCTCCTGTGTGGTCTACTGTGAAGGATCTCTCCTCACAGTCACACAACACAGGGATCTGAGGAGGAAGTGATCACACCCTGGAGCTTTTATACTAAGTCCCCCCCCCCCACCCCCACCTGTCCTCTCTCCTTGACTCTAATCGCTGGCTCTGTAATCCACCGGTAGCAATTAAGTGGCTTCGAGAGCATTAGAGAGGAAATTGGGAAGGGACCAGTGGTTCTGTGTGGCTCAGTTGGTAGAGCATGGCGTTGGCAACGTTTAGGTTGTGGGTTTGTTTCCCATTGGGACCACATATACTGAACAATGTATGCATTCATTAATGTAAGCCGCGTCCGCTAAATGGCATATATGATATTATTATATTACCAGCAGTGCTTAATTTGTAAAATAAGAGATGCCGGGGCTCAACTCGCCTCCCCAACCACATACCACATACCACCCCCACCCCCCCGGAGGAAAAAGGGTAAACTTTTCCTAACTCTGTGTCGCTGCATTTCTGTCCCTCCCTCTGGTCTAATGGTAACTCAGTGGTGGAGCAACAAGGGTTAAAAACAGAAGCGGTGATATGGTTGCTGTTGACAGACGCCCTTGTTGACGTGCAGATTAGATTCATTTGTGAGAAACCTCTCTCGCACTCTGCGCTGGAAACAGCTATGGTGTTAACAGCGGTTAAGAGATCCTCTTCAAGGGCTGTAACTTGTTCTCCTGATGTCTCTGTGAACACTCAGAAAGCACGATTTGTTTCTCGGCTGTTAAGTCTGTTAAAATACGCGTTATTGTCACACTTTAGATATTTATGAGCCCGGGGCTCTGATTCTAAGTAAGACATTCGGAGACAAAGTAAGACAAAATCGGATTCTTGGCATTTGCCGGGGCTGTGCCCTGGCTAGCCCCGGCACAAATTAAGCACTGATTACCAGCCACCAGTTATCTGATGGGAATATGAGGAAAAAAATGGTTAATCTTACACACTCTCCCTTACACATACACACTATGCAGGGGTTTTTCCCCCCCGACAATTACCCTGCCTCAATGAGCTAATTAGCTGTGTACACCAACACTGGTTCACTCGTAGATCAGGTAACAGTAAAATGTTTCATGTAGGGACTTCAAGAAAAAGGCTTCAGCTGTCATTCATGAGTTCGTCAGTAAATGTGTCAGGTCACATAAATGATTGCCACCAATTAAATAATTAAGAGCAGAATTTGATGCTAAATCCAGGAGCACACGCTGTCCTCCTCGCACCCCCCTGCACTAGAGACTGGAGCGTCCGCCCCGTCAGTGGTCTGCCACTTCCTCAAAGGCAAACTCTCCATAGCAACAGCCACACTCGAGTCACCTGACCATCCTGGAAGCAGACAGGCTCCCGCAGCACAGCCGCAGAAGCCAACAGGTCCAGGCTGTCCCCTGGCCACCCCCTCTCCACCCCCTCTCCACCGGACGCACTTTGTCATGCCCCAGGGTGTTTAAGCGTTAAGCTGAAACGGATCTAGCTCTGGTAGTGCCCTGCTTTCTCTACTCTGAGCGGTGTTATAAAAACTGCACACTGCAACGAACGCACGTTACAAATACACTCCTGCATGCGTTCACCTCTCTGACCCTTGTGGACCACGAGGTGGGAGTGAAACGTGCGTTCACCTCGCTCGCAGTTGTGCTCTTTTCCTTTTCACTCTCGCTCCACTTACATTTTTTTACATTTTAAGCATTTAGCAGATGCTCTTATCCAGAGCGACTCACAAGATGTGCATTAATACATGTTAGGAACAATCATAGTTCGCGCAAGAGGTCAGTGCAGTAATACAGCGATAGACATCGTTGTTGGCAGCTGCATACCATACCTGTGACACTGGGAAGGAAAAGGTTAGTACTTTTTTATTTTTGAAGAATAAGCAAGGATGCATATACAAGAAGTGTTGAGCAAGTCGGCAGTGGTGATGACAATTGGCTAGATGTACAAAATTCAGTGGTAGTGGAGTCTGAAAAGGTGAGCTCACTTCTCAAGAGCATCAACAAGGCTTCTCACCACTTAAAAGGCCAAGAACCAAATGTAAAGCACATCACAGGCAGCTCTGTGACATAGAAGAGAATAAGCATTGTACTTCAGTTATAATTGAATATGTATAACTAGGAGGTTGGAATTAAGATTCTTGGGAAAATGGCGCCAAAAAGGGGTCTGAAATGGGTTCACTGCTTTCCTTCTGAGATCTGAGAGAAGCAGCTGGAGATGGAGGTGCTCAATGATATATTTTGAAAACAAATATTATCAATCTACTAATCTACAGTTCCTCTAGTTACTCCCTGTGTACACAGGACACACAGGTGCATTCTACATGCTCCACCTATCCACCTGTACGCACGGTTATGTGGAATTGTTTTTTCTCTTTCAACTTCCTTTTCTAAAGACTGCTGTTCATGTTAAATGACACTGCACTAAATCCTGATTGGGAATGTATATAGCCATGTACATATCAAATAAAACCGTCATCTTCAGGTCACCATGCTGTGGTTTCCTCACACAAACGGGCCGCCCTTCCAATTCTACGATATATCTTTCTGAAGCAGTGTGATTGACATTTGCATATAGTTGTGCACACTTGAGGGAACAGACTCATTTGTAATTGTCAAGTTGTGTGTCAAGTGTGAATATGCAGTGTGTACTGTGAAACCCTGGCTGCATAATGGGACAACAAAGTGTGATTTTAACAGTCAGGAAACACATTGAGTCTCTCAGTTGGATTTAATGGGAGCATGACCACATTCATGAACCACGTCTTGCATTAGTATACCAGTTCAGTATCGCAGGGATCTGAACATAGGTACCGTTACATATTAATGCCATGTTTTCAGCCATATTTTCATCAGGCCCATTACTGTATATTATTTAATAGGCAAACCTTGTTATACAGGGTGAGTTATACAGCTTATATTTTAAACACTATCCAGTTATACAGCTGGCTAAATGTACTGAAGAAATTCAGGCTTACTTGTTCAAGGGCACAACAGCACTGCCCCATCTCAGAATTTAAAAATAATTTTTTTGTATTACCTGATGCATAAAACATAATACTACAGAATCCATACACTGTAAAATGTTTTTCAAGAACAAGTACTTTGATTCAACAGCCATGAGAGCACATATAGAAAACCAATTAGAATTTGTTTTTCAGATACTGTAGAAAATGAGCTACAGTCACCTCCGATAAGGTTTCAGAGGGCAAAGTTTAATGTTTTTTTCAATTTTGTTTTAAGATTTTTCCTCGTTTTTCTCCCCAATTTGGAAGCCAATTATACCCTCTATTTATTTCGATTAACCCTCCCCCCCACTAACTCACCACACATCTCTACGGAGCAAGCTACTCTCCGAGGCCGGCGATGATCCGCCTCCTTTGAGACGTAACTCAACGACCCCCCTTTCTGAAGACACCCTTACGTGCTTCACAGTGAGTCCGTGCCGACCACCCTCCCCTCCCTCAGGAGCGGACGGCCAAATGCCGCCCCAGATCGGGGCTAACGGCCAGGCCCAGTTTTGGCAGAGACAGGTTTTGAACCACGTCCCTGATAGGCAGCTCAAATTCGTACAGGACCAGCCAAATACGGGTGCGTTGGACTGCTACGCTATCCGCCAGCCCCCTAAAGTTTAACGGTTTGATGGAAATAAAATGTGTCCTTCTGTTATAGCATTGAGAGGACTGAAATGTTCTGTCGCTGAATTAGAGGGAGAACAAAAACGGCCCTGAAAGTGTCGATTTGGCATTATTCCTGTCACAGTGTGAAGTCACAGCATGTTCAACTATTGTTCTTCGTTAAGCTGACCTATGTGGCAATTGTATTGTTGAAACGCAGTTAGATTTTGGTTGAAAAGGGAAGCACATGATCGTGTCATGCTTGTGCCCTCTCATTTTTACATGTACATTTTAGGCATTTAGCAGACGCTCTTATCCAGAGCGACTTACAGTTTTACATACAATCCATTTATACAGCTGGATATTTTTACTGAAGCAATTCAGGTTAAGTACCTTGCTCAAGGGTACAACGGCAGTGTCCCACCTGGGAATTGAACCTGCAACCTCTGAATAACAAGCCCAGCTCCTTAACCATTACACTACACTGCCATCACATTGATGGAGGATGATATGACCAGCATTAAACATCTGGAGAAAAGTAGAAAAAGCAGGTCTAATTGAGTTGACAATTGACACGGTTACTTAACTGTGTATATTCAGTGGTAGCCATTTGGTACTGAGTGGATCAGGAAATGACTTTGACAGTGACAGTTATTTAGTAGATTGATTAAAAAAAACATTTAAAAAACATAGAACTTTATATAAAATATCAAGGTACGTTATAAAAAAGCCATTGGCTGAAACTAAATATTAAGTCTTAGATTATAGATAGTTATAGAGGTGGGTCACTCCTGTATTCTTACATTGAAAGTTCCATATTGATAGAGGGCACATTGGCCCTCTGTTCCCAATATTCCCAATGGCTCTTGAGTACCCAAGATGCAATGCAGTACAAACACAGAACTCGGCAGGAGTGAACCCTATTGTTGTAATTATAATTATGTATATATACTATATACTATATATAGTTGTAATACTGCATATATTCTATCTGATTATCTATTATCAAGAGAGAATGTACAAAAAAATCGACGTCCACGTGGTGGCCCTGGCCCGTTCTTCTGATTTGTAGTTCCTTGGTCCCAAATGTTCTCTTTTATGAGAAGTCCGAACAATTGCGCTTCTGCCGTTTCACAGTCTGATCCCAAATACCCCCCCATTCTTCCTCCTCCTTCCTCCTCACCCAGAGTTTGTGTTCCTGCCCGGGCAGATGTGCAAAGCAGCTCCACCGCCGCCCCTTTGGTCCCACCACCGCAGGTGCCTGTACGCGGAGTCACAGACAGACACGACGTACTGGGCGGAGAGGGCAACCCACCTCGCCAGCGCCACGACACCGCTGACGGAGCGCGCGAAGAAGTTCACAAACTCCGCGAGGCAGTGCGCGAGCACCATCAGGCTGCGCGCCAGTTGCTTGCCGTTGTTGACCAGCAGATTCGCTCTCACGGTCTTCGCCCCCATTGTTCAACTTGTGTGCGGAAGTGCAAAGGCGGTGGTCAGTGCGTATGGAGCGGATGGGCTCTGGTACGCGAGTGCCCGCTGCAGAGAGTTAACGTGGATAAGAGTACGATTAGTTCCCGGAGTTAGGGACTTGAGTCTTTGGCTCGGCGAGTTAAATGCTCTCTCTTGTCGCGTCAAAGATCCTCAGTTCGGAACCAGCCAGAACCAGCCAACAGTTGCACGTACTTTGACACAAGTCGCTTTTCGTTTCCCTAATGTACGTTCTACCCCGCAGACCGTTTCCGTTCCGGTGTAAAATTTAGGAATTCCGTTTGAAGACGCCCCCTTGGCGTTGAGTCAATCGAGCAATCGCTGAGTATGTTTTGGTTTTGTCGTGATTGATAGCGAGGCTACATTCGGTAATCTGATATCAAGGCGAAGTAAAATAAGTGGAAAAAAAGACAAATTAGCAAACTATGATAAGAAACAACGTAGTCTGTTGGATGTTTATATTACGCAACATCTAACGGGGGTCCGTCTTCGAACGGCTGCGAAAAAGTAGAGAATTGTTTTAAATTTTGCAAGGCATCGCGTTAACAAAGCATTCGTGCGTAACTAGCTAGCCATGAACTTGATACTGCTTGGAGATAAAAAGCCAACTCGCTAAATCGCCGTAATCCCAACACACCTCTGGACGGTACCATCACGATGCAGCCGTCGTCCGTCTAGTTATTATCGTCTCCATCGTCTGGTGTGTGATTGTTCAGGATAAGGAAACAACGCTCATATGTTCACAGTTCAAGAGACAGGGTGCAGTGACGCATGCGCAGCGTGTGTGTCATTATTGTTCGGCAGTATTCGGTTCTGACCGGGAGTACAGCCAGATTTCGGGGGCTATTTATACTCCCGGACAAACAGCACACGTTTGTTCTCAGTCAGTGGTGGCGCGTTGTATTAAACAAAGAGTCTGCTGAGATTGCAAGCTCGATGCAATCACATGACACAGAAAAGTAATTTTGGATTAGTACATTTACATTACATTTGACATTTTAAGCGGACTCTCTTATCCAGAGCGACAAAGATAATTTTGGAACAATAGTAGCGCACGAGATCAGTGCAGGAATACAGCGATAGACATCATTGTAGTAACGTTAGGATATATTTGGGCAACCGACCATTGTTCAGAACTTAAAACGTGTGTGTTTTAGAGAAAATACCCCACTTATACTCAACTCAAATAAAATATTTTCTTCTAAGTTCATGTCCCTGTCCTGCTAGTAGCAAACGGGGAGATAATAACACAGCATACACATTCAATACATTTTCATTAATGCGTGCGTTCTGCTTTCTCGATCTGTAAGCAAACCATTTTAATTTATGGCTTTTAATCTTCAGTTGTCCAAGGATCACCATATCACTGCTGTAGGCTATTTTAGGAGCCCCATCTGTTGTCAGTGATAGCCTGTCCTCTTTATTAATGCATCTGTTATCAGTGATAGCCTGTCCTCTATATTAATGCATCTGTTATCTGAGCTGAGGTATAATGAGATTGTTCTTGTCTGTGATTTAAATTGGGATTGGCTGCAACCAGTGTCAGATGACTCTAAAGCCTACTGCGATTCAGTGCATCTATCGCAGATTATTAACAGCCCTACCCGACCAAATCTAAAATGTCCATATAAATCATGGCTGATTGATGTAATCCGGACTAATGTTCCTCGTAAATACTCGGCCGTCGGTGTGCTTGCATATTGTTTAAGTGATCGTCGTGTTATTGATGAAATTAGAAACGTTAAGCTTCCCAAAGCAAATCCCCGTTTTGTTTTGAAGAGAAATACTAAACATTTTGTGGAACAAGGTTTTTCTTCATGATTGAATTGAATTGAATGTCTTTATTGTCATTATACCAGGGTACAACGAAATTAAGATAGGCTCAGTTTAAATGTGCAGGACAACATACAACACAGTCACGAACAGCATACAGTATACCCAACAGTAGTAGAAAAATACCCAACAATAATAGAAAAAGAAATATATCAGTGGTGAGCTGTCAGGGCCTGCAAAGCCTTCTCTGCTGGCCTAAAAAATATCTGAATCACAGACTGATGTTAATTATATTTTGTCCATGAATACTTATTAAATCATTCCAAATGGTCTGTCCGCTTCCTTTCATAGCTTTTCCCCTGGTTGCGCTGCATCAGAGACGTGTATTTTCATATTAAAGCATTTAACCAATCACATTTCAGCCATCATTTGTTGCCACGGTCAAAGAAATCTGCCTGGAGGCCTTCACAATCAATTCTGAAGGCCCTGTAGCATAAAATAAGTGTTGATCAAACTGTTGCTTCAACCAATCAAATTTTGAGTTGGAGACACCAAGGCCTTCTAGAAGGCCTAGGTACGTCAGCGTATTCACACCCTTTGATTGGATAGTCAGAGAGTGTCTGACTATGATGTAATGTGATTGGTTAAATGCTTTAATATGAAAATACATGTCTGGAAGGAGCGCAGCCAGGGGAAAAGCTATGAAAGGAAGCGGATAGACCATTTGGAATTATTTAATAAGTATTCATGGACAAAATATAATTAACATCAGTCTGTGATTCAGACATTTGAGCGGACATTTTCAGCCCTAAAGCGAATGAAAACTTATGCCAGAAATACGACAGGGCAGGCTCGACTTTCAGCATTAGCTTCGATGGCGATAGAAAGAAAGGAGGATGGATTTTGTGTACAAATAATAAGGATTTTTGGTGAGTAAAATGTTGCTATTTTCCTAAATAATATTGCAATTTTATGAGGTTATTATTGATGTTTCATGTTACGATCTTGTTTAGTAGCTATCTAACCAGCTAAGTTTATGTAATAAACATGAGCTGTGACTCGAATAAAAATAGCGATCATAAAACAGGTCAGCTAGCGCTTTTTCTTATTATGATCAGTGTGTTTGTATGATTTAATGAAGTGGCTAACTTATTATAGCTAACCACCTTAGTCTTTAACATTAACTTTGTATCATTCAATTTTTAATAACAAGCTAGCCAGCATGCAAGGCAGATAATAACATGGCACGGCAGGCTGCATTACAAAATGTTATAGATAGCATAACTATCCCACACTGAACACAGGCTGGTTCTGTTTCTGCCGGTCTGGTCTCGCGGTGAGAAGAGAACCGTGTCTCTCTGGTGACAGCAGTGAGTTGTCTTTCTGTAAGCACAGATTCTCACCCGCTGTGATGAGGCAGGCCTGGGTCTGTGAGAGGGGACAGTGACCCCCCGTCTTCCTCTGTTATGTCCTGTCCCTACACCGTCCCCATAGCCCCATGTTTATACTGCATTTCTGCATAATAAGAATAAGATGGTTTTTATAGCCATAAAATAGTTATTGAGGGGTGGATCGATTCAGACGGAGCCATAGGCGTAGCGTGGTGGGTGCTACCCCCGGTCCGCGAAATAAATAAACTGGTCTCAGCAGCTTTTTCTGTAACCCCCCGGTCCGCGCAAAATGAAACCGGTGAACGGTGAAAGGTTGGGCAGCGTTACGTTACTGCGCTACGCCACTGGGCAGAGCACTACTGAAGGCCTAGGTGTGAAATGCACGGCCCGCCACTGAAATATATAATACAAAAAATATAGGCTACATCTGCACATATTGCACTGTACATTGTACATAGATATTGCACTAGATATTGCACTGAAGTGGCTTATATTGCACAGTGGGGAAGGGGGGAAGGGGGGAAGGGGGGAAGGGGGGATCAGTGCATGTTTGAGTTCAAGGTGGTTATTGCTCTAGGGAAGAAACTGTCTTTCAGCCTGTGATCTGGCCGACTTTGAGTGGGATGGATTTTCCCCGTATTGATGATGTTGAAACTGCCTGCAAGTTTTTCTATGATGGTTTTATTGAAATTGTCAGTAAGCACGCTCTATCCGAGTACAGAGTAAAAGGTTGTGATGATGCGTGGTTTACTCCAGCCTGCTCCATGAACGTTGTTAGTGTAACGGAGTTGGTTCTGCCCGCAGCGAGTTTCGAACCGAGGGATCTCGAACAAGAGAGCGATTTAGCTCGCTGAGCTAAAGACTCAAGTCTCCAACTCTGGGAACTAATCACACTCTTATACACGTCACTTTCTGTAGCGGACGCTCACGTACCAGAGCACACCCGCTACATTAGCTTCTTCCGAAGAGACGACCAGGAGACTCAGCAGTCTGACTTGAAATGCAAGTTTATTACACACAGCGGTCCACAGCGAGTTGGTAAAGAGTCTAAAGTAAAATGAGTATCTCACCTGAATATATACATAGGGACAGATGAGTCCAAGCTTCGTGTTGCTAATAAGGCCCCAGCAAGGAAGTCAGGAAGCTCATTGAATAGAAGAGACACTGTTTGCTGACAAAGCATTGGTGATCAAAGACAGGAACTTACGGTCTAATCAACTCACTCATTCCTATACAGATGACCTCGTCAAAATGGCACAGTTACAGACAGGATACACAATTCCTTCAATGTGATGCAGCTTCGGCCAAGGCTGGGAGAACTGGCAATGACGCGGATTTGCTCCTTTTCAAACAATTACGTAATAGATGCACTTTGTCAATAAAAAATTGCAGCTCCGACTATTATCTATCACAAGCTTCTACGATCCAAGAAAATTTTGGAAGGCCATAAAATCCTTATCCTGGCAGCTCTAACGGAGTAGAACTGCCTCCATGCATTATCGAGGACTCCATCTCTATTACTGATAAATCTGCAACGTTGGACTGTTTCAATGAACACTTTGTTGCCTCTGGCTCCTTGTTTGATTCTCTCAACCGATCACTGCGAACTCTGTTAATGGGTGCATCAGAGTTTCCGTTATCCGGTAATTGCCGGTTTTTTACCGGGAAAATCTGTTGAAGTCCGACACATTTAAATCTCTCCGGTCATAATGTCCGGTGAAAATAATTCCCTCTAAGCACAATTTGAATTGTATTAAAACAGGCTAAAATATATAGTTGTAATACTGCATATATTCTATCTGATTAAATATTATCAAGAGAGAATGTACAAAAAAATCGACGTCCACGTGGTGGCCCTGGCCCGTTCTTCTGATTTGTAGTTCCTTGGTCCCAAATGTTCTCTTTTATGAGAAGTCCGAACAATTGCGCTTCTGCCGTTTCACAGGCTGATCCCAAATACTCCCTCCCCCCCAGTGGCGTAGCGTGGGTTGCCAGCACCCGGTGCGAGCCACGTAAACGGCGCCCCATTTTCTGTCGACGGGGGGTGGGGGTGCTACGCGAAAAAGCTGAGACCAGTTCGTTTATTTCGCGGACCGGGTGGGGGGTGCTACGCGAAAAAATAATTGCGCCCCTCGGAACACCCTGCACGGGGTGCGCGCGAGAAATAATTGCGCCCTCGGAACCGGTCCGCGGTGCAAAAAAAGTTGTTTTTTAACGTTTTCTTAAATTTTGCGCCCCTCAAAATCTTGCGCCTGGTGCGACCGCACCACTTGCACCCCCCACGCTACGCCTCTGCTCCCCCCATCCCATCCCATTCTTCCTCCTCACCCAGAGTTTGTGTTTCTGCCCGGGCAGATGTGCAAAGCAGCTCCACCACCGGCTCTTTGGTCCAACCACCGCAGGTGCCTGTACGCGGAGTCACAGACAGACGCGACGTACTCGGCGTTGTTTTTCTCTTGTTTTTCTTTTTTGTTTTTCTTAGACAGCACATACCAGTGTACTGAAGTACTATCTGGTGGATTTGCACTACCTCCAGTATATTTTTATTCTTTTTATTTTTATTTCTTAAATTATTGTATTTAGGTTTGTACTTAGGTTTGGTTTTTAAATATATTTATTATCCAGTATGTTGTTATGTCCTGTATGTCTTGTGTGTTCTTTCACTCCTGTACTATTGTTGCTGTGACAAACCAAATTTCCCCCGGGATTAATAAAGGCTATTCTAACCCACCTCGCCAGCGCCACGACACCGCTGACGGAGCGCGCGAAGACGTTCACAAACACCGCGAGGCAGTGCGCGAGCACCATCAGGCTGCGCGCCAGTTGCTTGCAGTTGTTGACCAGCAGATTCGCTCTCATGGTGTTCGCCCCATTGTTCCAACTGTGCGCGGAAATGCAAAGGCGGTGGTCAGTGCCGTATGTAGCGGATGGGCTCTGGTACGTGAGTGCCCGCTGCAGAGAGTTAACGTGGATAAGAGTACGATTAGTTCCCGGAGTTAGGGACTTGAGTCTTTAGCTCGGGGAGCTAAATCGCTCTCTCTTGTCGCGTCAAAGATCCTCAGTTCGAAACTCGCTGCGGGCAGAACCAGCCAACAGTTGCACGTACTTTGACACAAGTCGCTTTTCGTTTCCCTTATGTACCTTCTACCCCGCAGACCGTTTCCGTTCCGGTGTAGAATTTAGGAATTCCGTTTGAAGACGCCCCCTTGGCTCTGTGCTGGGTCCTCTGTTATTTACTATCTATATTAATAGTCTTGGTCATAATGTAACAAATGCCCGTTTCCACTTTTATGCGGATGATACTGTGATTTATTGCACAGCCCCTACACTTAATGAGGCTCTTGAACATTTGAAATGAGCATTTTCAGTTTAGTCTCAGTTGCGTGAGCTCAAGCTTGTTTTAAATGCAGATAAAAGTTGCTGCTGTTTTCTAGGGCTAGGAACAACCCATCAAGCCATTCGGAAATTATAACATCCCAAGGCAAGCAGATTGAGGCTGTCTCCCATTCTAAATATTTGGGCATTCTTATTGATGACTGTCTCTCTTTTCAGCCACACATTGTTAATCTCGTTTAAAAGCTAAGATTGAAATTGGGGTTTTATTTCAGAGTCAAACACTGCTTTTCTTTTGAGGCTAAGAGAAGGCTGGTTTCTGCTGCCACATTCCTACCTTTACTTGACTGTTGTAGCGGGTGTGCTCTGGTACGTGAGCGTCCGCTACAGAAAGTGACGTGTATAAGAGTGTGATTAGTTCCCAGAGTTGGAGACTTGAGTCTTTAGCTCAGCGAGCTTAATCGCTCTCTTGTCGCGTCGAGATCCCTCGGTTCGAAACTCGCTGCGGGCAGAACCAACTCCGTTACACTGTGTTGATTTGTTGTATATGAGTGCATCAGCTCAGAGATCATTAGACACGGTTTAGTTTATCGTGGGGCACTGTCTCACCCTTGTGCTTTGTATGCTATGGCCAGTTGGACCTCCCTTCATATGCACAGACTGAGTCACTGGCTTATATTCATTTACGAGGCCATTTTGGGGATGCTTCCGTCATACCTGTGTGTCTGCATGACTCAGATCCGTGGAGCTCGGTGGAGGCTGAGGTCCCAAGACGCTTGTTTGTTTGCTGAACCCAAAGCTCGTGCGGAACTAGGGAAAAATGCATTCATGCAAATGCGTTCCCCTCTGCTTGGAATGCACTTAAAACTGAAGGTCTCTCCTTTTGCAAGGCATTCCAACTCTTGGTGAATTCAAAGAGATTGTCAGGTCTATGGAACAAGAGTCAGTTGGAACCTGTCAATGTTTTTTAATGTGATGCTTTCTATGCTGTAGTATTTTGCTTCCCCCCCCTTCCTCTCTCTCTCTCTCTCTCTCTCTCTCCCTCTCTTGTTCTCTCCTCCTCTCCCTGCTCCTGTCGCTCATTCTTCTCTCATTCGCTCTCTCCTCTATGAATCTTAGTTTGTTTTGTTGTAGGTTGTGTGTGCTGTCCTGTCTGCTGTCCTGCCTGCAACTCTGTTTTATTTCCGCTGCTGTTTTGGTCAGGTCTCCCTTGCAAAAGAGATTCTGAATCTCAGTGGGACTTTTTGCTGGTTAAATAAAGGTTAAATAAATAAATAAAATTACATTTCATTTTACCATCTTATACAAGTGCAAGTGACAGAATTCTGATAACAGCAACATAAAATGCACTGCAATGCAACGCAATATAAATCCCACGGTATTGTAGATGTGTTTCACCCGAATTGGAGTACAAAGTGATAGCTCGGTACCCCTGGAAAAAGAGATGTCAATCTCAATGGCATTTTTTCTCCTAGATAAATAAAGAAAAAGTAAATGAATAAAAAGGTACTCTGCCTGAGTTATTTGCACCTGAGACAGGTGGTGGGCAGAGGATTGAACTAATCTGATCTGGCTCTAGAACAGGGTTTCCCAAACCGTGGTCCTGGGGACCTACTGTGTATGCTGGTTTTTGTTACAGCCAACCTCTTGATCAATTAAGGTATTTAAGTTCTATCGTAATTTGTTTTCCTTTCAGCAATTAGGACCCTACTGATTTCACGTGTCAGTCTTTAATTTAATCAGTTATAAAAACACAACATTTTTCTCGAGGAATCATGGTGCCATACAGCATTTTACAGAAAATGGAAGCATTAGTTGATCAGTCTGTCCTTTGTGAATATGAGACATTTGTTCTTCACGGCATTCATAACTATTTCTGACATAATGTGGCCTTAAGAAGGTACATCATGCTTCCATAGACATTAAAAGGGTCTAAATGAGAACAATTAACAGCTAGTTACCATTCAGAGGTTACAATTACGGTTGGAATGAAAACCAGCACACACGGTGGGTCTCCAGGACCGAGGGTTGAGAAGCACTGGAGAGCTCTCTTTGCACAGACTCAGCAGGGTGAAGCTTACCTGTCTGAGGCAGTCAGGCACAAACTATGGGGGGCGGTCAGACAAGAACAGGTGGCCAGTGTTCCAGACGGATAGAGGTGGGGGTTAATGCCGTCTCCGGCTAATCTTCTCTCAGTTGACACTCTGTGACCTTTAACCCAGAGCTTTCAGACAGTGCAACGGCAGCCAGTGCATTCACCCCGAAGCTATCGCTCAACACACACCTTTAATCAGAGGTTGAAGTGCATGTTAACTGATCTCAGATTAGTGCCGGACATCTGCAGTGTCAGCGTTGCCTATGAGACTCCCAATTTTGGTAACCAATTATACCCTCTATTATTCCAACCATCCTCCACACAACTCCGCTGCTAACCCGTTTCTGATACCGGTAGTGGCAGGAACGACAAACCACTGCCTCCAAGACGGAACTCGCTAATTGCTGGCCGTGATTCCAATTTTCTGCAGCAAGCCCTACCCCCAGTATGGGATCCCTGCAGAAAATCAGCGAGGGTGGAATAATAATAGCTGGAATAATAGAGGGTATAATTGGCTTCCAAATTGGGAGGAAAAAATCTGATAAAAATATATTTTTTAAAAAAGGAAATGTTTCTTAGCTTGTTTTGACCAATCACAGTATGTAGTGGTGAAAAAAGTTTTTAACATATTTAAAAAAATTATTTCTGATTTTTTCTCCCATTTTTCTCCCAATTTGGTAGCCAATTACACTCGCTATTTTCAAGTCAATCCCCCCCCTCACAATGCAAGTTTTCTGCCGTAGCCCTGCAACCGGTAGTGACGAAGGCGAAGTATCGTGTCCTCCGAGATGGCACTCGCCAGGCCGTCAACCATAACCCGGTACTACCGAGCCACTCCTGTGCGCAGCAAACGTCCTGTCGGCTTACCTCCCCCCTCCCTGGGGCGGACAGCCAATCGCTGCCCCTGTTGGCACTCCCGGCCAGAACCAACTCTGGTGCGGCGGGTGGGATCGAACCCTGGTCACCGTGGCCAGCATTGTACGTTGTAACCACTAGACCACGCGGGAGGCCAAAATACACTTATTTCAATAAAAAAATGTTAATTGATTTTCTATCAGTTGGAATATATTGACGGTGTATCTAGTGTTCTATATATCACTGGAGTTATTTAAAAGTGGCTTCATAATTGGTTGCAAGGTAGAATACAAAGAGTAACGGTAGGCCATATCTGACCTTGGTTCTGTGGGCAGTGGAGTCCCGCAGGGATCATCACTGGGACCTCTGCTTTTCCTTATTTACATAAATGATCTTGATAGAGAAAGGGTTTAATTTGCAGATGATACAAAAGTCGGGGGTTGAGCAAACAGTTTGGAATTGACTAAGATAATCTGAGAGTGGGCAGAAGTGGGCAGAAACATGACAGATGGCAATCAATATTTATACATTTTGCATGTGGGAAATAAAAATATAAGACAGGAGTATTTTATCCATCCATCCATCCATCCATTGTCTAAGCCGCTTATTCCTGGTCAGGGTCGCGGGGGGTGCTGGAGCCTATCCCAGCATGCGTTCCGGGCGAGAGGCAGGAATACACCCTGGACAGGTCGCCAATCCATCACAGGGCACACACACCATTCACTCACACACTCATACCTACGGGCAATTTAGACTCTCCAATTAGCCTAACGTGCATGTCTTTGGACTGTGGGAAGAAACCGGAGTACCCGGAGGAAACCCACGCGGACACGGGGAGAACATGCAAACTCCGCACAGAAAGGCCCCCGGCCTGGATTCGAACCCGAGACCTTCTTGCTGTGAGGCGACAGCGCTATCCACTGCACCACCGTGCCGCCGGAGTATTTTATGGGAGGAGAAAAATGTGGGAGTTGAAGTTCATCAAAGTCTATCCACATCTAAGCAGTGTGCTGTAGCAGTGAAAAGGACAACAGGATGCTGGAATATGTAGAAAAATATTATTGAATTATTGAGTATAAATCAGTGGAGGTCATATGCTGCCTTTGTCAGACCATATTTAGGGTACTTTGTGCAGTTCTGGGCACCACACTACAAGAAAGATATAGAAGCTCTTGAAAAAGAAGGGCTACTAAATTGGTACCTGGTATGAAAAAAGGAGGAAGTTATGAGGAAAGACTTAAGACACTTAATCTATTGAAGTTTAGCAAAGAGAGACTAAGAGGGGATTTGATTGAGGTTTTGAAATTCATTAAAGGGATTAACAATAATATAATATATGCCATTTAGCAGACACTTTTATCCAAAGCAACTTACAGTAGTGAGTGCATACATTTTTCAGTATATGTGGTCCCAGTGGGAATCGAACCCACACCCTAAGCGTTGGCAATGCTATGCTCTACCTACTGAGCCACACAGGACCACAAACAAAGTGATTTACCAAAGATTTTTAAAGATGAGTTCAGTTGGCAGAACAAGAGGGCAAAGGTGGAAATTAGTTAAAGATGAATCCCGTTTGGATATCAGGAAGTATTTCTTTACAGTTGGAACACTGTACAGGTGGAACAGCCTGCCAGGTCATGTAGTGGAGGCAGAAACACTTGGGGTACTCAAGTCCAGGCTTGATACAGTACTGGATACTCTTTAGATTAGGACATAACGAGCCTGGAACTGCTACAAATGTTTAATGTTTAATGTTTACTGTTTTTCTGTTATGTATATTTCTGCTATTGGTCACTACTTAGTTGTTGCTTGCCATGTCCCAAGAATTTAATTGTTCAGAATGACCTTGTGTTATACTGTGCACTTGATAAATAAAACACTTTGACTAGATGGGCCAAACGGCCTGTTCTTGTCATTGTGCCTTCTTGTGTTCTTCTTATGTCCTTATATACATCTATGGTCCCATTCCCAGGAATGGCTCCCAATCACAGTGCTGCGTCTGCTCAGCTCCGCTCCTCCTCTTCTCCTATTGGCTGACGTGTCCTGAGCAGGGTGTGACATCACAGTCTGTATGCTCTAGCAGCTCGATAGTCCAGCTGAAAGAGAGCCTTCCCTGAACTCCTCCTCCCGCACCCAGAGTGGCTCCTGCAATATAGGCGAGAGGAGTCATGTGATCACCTGCTGCTTCCTGTCCCTGTTGAGCAGGCAGGCCGAAGGTAACAGAGACAATCCGACAAGGGTCACATTAGATTATCTGCCTCTGCTACTGATGCCTTTGCGAGTCAAAGTTAAATCCATGCCTTACAGACAGGCTTGTAAATCTGAATAAAATACTTTTGGTGGGTGAAAGGTGCAATGTGAAATGTATTGCCAGTATGGAGCAGTGGGTGGTAGGGATCTGCATGGGTGGACAAAATGAGCTTTGAATAGTTTATGGTTGTTAAGAATGAATATTGGATATCCGAGATCAGCGTTTTGAGCCATTGCTCACTAGAGTTCCCTGGAGTGGTCTTGTGTATTAAAGTAGTTGTATGAGACATGAGTGATTCTAAACCTGAGACTAGAGTCGTTTTTTATCAGTGAGCCATCATACCACAGAGTGACTCATTACTCAATCATAAACTACTGTGTATGAAAAAACGATGGCTTTGGCTGTCCGCCCCAGGGGAAGGGGGGGAGGGTGAGCCGGCACGAGTCCGTCGAGGAGCAGGAAAAAGGCGTCCGTGGTAGAGTTCCGTCTCGGAAGAGGCGGATCTATCGGCCCGGAAGGAGTGTCTCGACCCAGAGGACGGGCGGCGGACTCATGGGGGAGGGTGAATTGAAATAAATAGAGGGTGTAATTGGCAACCAAATTGGGAGAAAAACAATATATAAATTTTTTTGCTCACATTAGCAAGCAAGCCACGTGTTTCGCTCGTCTCCCAGTGAATATCTAGCTAGATAAGATGCTTCCTTATTCATGTGGCACTACTGCTTTAATAGACCAGCTATTCCATAAGACATTAACATAATGTCTACTTCTACTGACGTTCGACACAGTCATACTACATTAAGTATTAGAATCTTTCCTTCAAAGTTTGCTAAACTACAATGGATCGCTATGGGGAGAAAATCTTACTGCCGCCAGCTAATCGGGGCGACACATTTCAATTTGCATCATCTCCAGACTCAAAGGCAGGGTCCACTTAAACACGTCAGTGACGATGCGTGAGTGTGAGCGTTAGTACATTTAATAGCCAATAGATGGCAGTTTGAGCTCCTCAATTATCACTCGCTTGCTTAGCGCTTGCTACCTACAATTAGCATAAGCAATTACCATCCCATCATGCAAAATGCTGGGCAGGCCCAGTCGTTCATTATTTTGGCTGCCATGGCTAGAAGAGATATCCGTGACTTTGAAAGAAAGGTGGTTGTTGGGGCACGTTTGACAGGAGCTTCAGTGACGAAGACTGCTCAACTTGCTGATGTTTCACGAGGAACAGTGTCTAAGGTGATGTTAGCATGGAAGTCTGAGGGAAAGACATTGCCAACCAGGGACAACTGAAGTCGAAAGCGCATACTCCTCGACTGTGATGTACGTGCATTGGTTCAAGATGCAAGGCAAAACAGATGGGCGGATTGGACTGCAAATGTCAATCTAAGGCGTGTGCAGGCAGTTTAATCAAGAACAGTCCAGCGAGAACTTCACAGAGAGGGACACTACAGTGGGGTTGCAGTCCTATTTAAGACACTTTATGTTGGTGTTTACCTGTATCTGTAAATACATAACATGTCATATGTGGGAAAATGTTTAGACGCTGCAGCACAATGGTGTTGTGTAGTGGCTGGCAGTGTAGTGTAATGGTTAGGGAGCTGGGTTTGTGACTGAGAGGTTGCTGGTTCAATTCCCAGGTGGGGTGCTGCTGTTGTACCCTTGAGCAAGGTACTTAACCTGAATTGCTTCAGTAAAATATCCAGCTGTATAAATGGATTGTATGTAAAGAAATGTAAACTGTGTAAGTCGCTCTGGATAAGAGCGTCTGCTAAATGCCTAAAATGTCAAAAAAACGTGTAAAAAAAGTGGAGCAGCTTCTCACTGTGAGATCCTCGTCCTCGTCCTCGTCCTCTCTGTCGGAGTCACACTCGCTGGAGCCGGAGCCGCCCTGTGGCCTCAGTCTGCGCCACACCACGTCAGTCCTGGGTAAATGTGGTGAAGAGTGAAAGGAGGCAGCTTCCTGTCTGAACCCGGGGTAACTTCCTGTCTGAACCCCGAATCATGAAACAGCCAAAAAACATGATCCAAACAGCGCAGATGGGCATGGCCAGGGTAGACAGCCCAGTAAAATGGTTTATTTATAAGCAGCAAAGCTCTTGCTTACACATTTGTTTTTTCATATTATTATAATTGGTAAGATCTATTCTACTGTTTGACCAAGAGTGCAGAATGTTCTTTTTCCCCTTTTCTCCCCAATTTTGAACGGCCAATCGTATTCTAAGCCACTCTTGCTGCAACCTCCACTGTCAATTTGGGAGAGCATTCACAAACACTCGCTGTACCCCAAAAGACGTGATGTCAGTCAGCACATCTTTTCACACCCCAATTCACAAGTTAAGCTTGTATGGCAAGCCGATTTAACATCTAATCGTCAGTTTGCCCCATGCAGAATTCAATTTCGGATATCTGAAACTCAGATGGGAAATTCAGTTTCAGATCTCTGAATTGCAGTTTGACGATTAAATGTTAAAACGGTCTGCGCTATTATCAGGAATTCAAGATATCAGGAATTTCCATGTCAGATATCTGGAATAGCAATTTCAGATATCTAGAATTACAATTTCAGATATCTTGAATTGCAATTTCAAATATCTAAAATGTAGTTTCTGATATCTAAAATTGGATTTCTTATACGAAACAATTTTTCAGATATCTGAAATGTAATTCCAGTTTACACAGACATGAGTTGGAGGAAGATACTTCACGTGCAGATTTATACCAGCAGGCTGTGAGTGTCCGATTGACCAGCAGGGGTCACTTGTGTGCAACGAGACACAGACAATCTGGCCTATTTAATCCCTCCCTCCCAGGGCAACGCTACTACCAATTATGCGGACTGCTGACCACAGTTGGCACTGGCATGGTATGGATTTGATACTCATGGATTTGGGGCTCATCCACACACTAGAACAGTCGCTAACAGGGTGAGCCAGCCAGCAACGCCCCGAGTTCAGCATGTTAATTTCAGATATCTAGCTATCCTTACTGTCACCAATCATAAGTGATGATTTGCCCCTATCAGGACTGCTGATGGTGTGGTGGGATGGTCTCTGAGTGCCCTCATGGCTGCGTGCTCCCTGTGCCACTCACCTAATTAGTTATGCTGCCCTAGATTACTTCTGCTGGTGCAAAAGTGTTATCACTACTCTTTCCCCTGATCCGGTGTTGTAATAATTGCACCTTTCCTCTTTTCTCCCCGGCTTCGTGGCACCTGCCCGGAGCTCACCTGCCCCAGAGTCAACCCCCCACCCCTGCCATGTGTTAGCCGGATGCCGCTGGCCCAGACCAGAGCTGCTGGTTCCATCCCCCACCCTGCCCTGGTATCTGGAGGGATGAGGTCCACCCCACCCCTACACTTAGAATGCCCTTCCGGTGGTCTGTTAAGCCTCATGAGCCTCAAGGACTATTTGTTTTGTTTTTCTTTGTATCCCACCATTTTCCAGGAGTTCATCTCGACCACCTTTTAAGGGGTCAGGGAATAATTTTCCAGTCTCCCACATTGGCTCCAATTGTTTTCTGGTTTTTTGATTCCCTCTGGAAAATGCCAATTGTGAAGCGCTGTGTGACAACCTGTTTGTAAATGGCGCTATACAAAAATATAGATTGATTGATTAAAGATTGATTGATTAATAACAAAGGTTTAGCTTGGACTAAACAGAGGAGAAACTCACCTTAGCCTTCTTATATAAGCTCCCTGGTGAGGGAAAGATGAATGCTCAGTGTTGTTATTAACAGTGCAATAAATGATAAACAGTGCAATAAATGTTCAGTATTCTGTGAAGCTTTCTCACTTGGTACAGTCCTAACGCTGTAGCTGTTCATATTCAGAAGGGAAGCAAGAGATTCAGGTGAATTACCAGCGATGCCAGGAGACCAAAAAGTGTGACCCCCACAAAAGGGATCAGGATGAACTCTGGGCCAAGCTGGAGATTGAGGGGGTTGTGGTCGAAGGTCGTGTCATTACTCATGACTGGACCGGTCTTTGCCTCTGTATCAAAAACAGTAGTTGGGGGGGGTGGGGATGGGGATGGGGGTGGCTATGCCTCCCCGCGTAACCATGGAAACCACTGCAGTCACTCAGGATTCTCTCCCACTCAGCAGGCACAGAACCTCGGCACACACACACACACACACACACACACACACACACACACACACACACACACACACACACACACACACACACACACACACACACACACACACACACACACACACACACACACACGCGCACACACACACACACACACACGCACGCACACAGTGGTTACGTCTTCCAAAGGGGATCTCATTCATATGTATGCGACAAATCAATCACACTACACTGGAAATGAGAAAAGGCCTTTGCCCTCACCTTCAGCACCTGGTGTCCACAGCCACATGCAACAGGAAACAGAGAAGAGGTAGATTGAGACACATTACGCAGCTTGCATTCCACGTTATCTGCTCACGCAACGAGTTACAGTCCATTAACTGAAGCAGTTTGGGTTGACTGGCTCCTGCTGCTCCGACCGGCACTACAGCAGCACCAGACCCAAAGATTCGGACCTAAAACCTTCCAGTTCTGTTCCCAAACCGCTTCGCCCACAATGTCCTCGGGATAATGTTCGGATGAGAAATGCATTACGTTACCTTGGTGGTGGTGGTGGACGTAGAACCGAACATTCCTCTCAGACAGACATGTTCCACGGTGTGTTTGAAGTGAAATAATCAGAGCAATATTTGAAGTGCTGTCCACACCCACTGTGGACTGCCTTGCTCAACCTGCATATTGACATTCCTGAGGTGGGAGGGCAGATTACAGAGCAGGATTTACTGTAAATGCATGTTTCCTCAGTTCTCTCCATGTTATAGACAGAAAGTACATGGCTTTTATGCTTTTATGCCTCTCGGGTAGGGGTGATTTGATTGAGGTTTTTTCATTCCTAAAAGGGATTAACAAAGTGAAATACCAAAGATTTTTTAAGATAAGTGGGGTCAGCAGAACAAGAGGCCAAAGGTGGAAATTAGTTAAAGGCAAATTCCACACAAATATTAGGAAGTTTTTCTTTACACAGAGAGTTGTCAATGCCTGGAACAGCTTGCCAGGTTGGGTAGTAGAGGCAGAAACGCTTGGGCTATTCAAGTCCCGGCTAGATGTAGTACTAGATACTCTTTAGATTAAGACATGATGAGCCTAGATGGGCCGAACGACCCGTTCTCATCATTATGTATTCTTATGTTCTTATGCTTAATTGATAGCAACTTTCAATCTGCAGATGGCTGGAGTCAGATTTCACTTTCACAAAAGGAATAAACAAAAGGGGCTGTCACTCCTTAGACCTGCCAAAACAGTTGGTTCATTTGACACACTTTTCACCTCGCTGTTGAAAGTTTTCTTCTGCGAGAAAATAGTTTTCTTGATTCTGACACTTTTTCTTCATCTTGGATGTGAGGTAGCCGCCATGACCTGATTGAAATATGAGTCGATTACACTCTTATTTACACTCTTATTTACACTCTTATTTACACTCTTATTTACACTCTTATTTACACTCCTATTTACACTCTTATTTACACTCTTATTTACACTCTTATTTAAACTCTTATTTACACTCTTATTTACACTCTTATTTAAACTCTTGTTTACACTCTTATTTACCTCTTATTTACACTCTTATTTACACTCTTATTTAAACTCTTATTTACACTCTTATTTAAACTCTTATTTAAACTCTTATTTACACTCTTATTTACACTCTTATTTACACTCTTATTTACACTCTTATTTAAACTCTTATTTACACTCTTATTTAAACTCTTATTTACACTCTTATTTACACTCTTATTTACACTCTTATTTAAACTCTTATTTACACTCTTATTTACACTCTTATTTAAACTCCTATTTACACTCTTATTTACACTCTTATTTACACTCTTATTTACACTCCTATTTAAACTCTTATTTAAACTCTGTGGAAGGCATCCCTCAGGACTCCTGTGGATGACCCTGGGACAGTTGGTCTTTCCGTGGCCAGGTTTGACAATCTCGAGATTGCGAGAGGCTGGGCATGGTTGGCCAGGAACGCTAGTCCCAGATGTCTTGATTAATGAAAGAGTGTTGATTGGTGTCGATGTCAAGTGAATAATTCACTTGAGGGTTTGCGTTTGTGTGTGAGTATGTGTGCGAGCGGCAGAACCACTGTTTGCTGCACGCTCCAATTTAGCCTATTTATTATTACATTATTATTACAGGCATTTAGCAGACGCTCTTATCCAGAGCGACTTACAGTTTACAATCCATTTATACAGCTGGATATTAACTGAAGCAATTCAGGTTAAGTACTTGCTCAAGGGTACAACGGCAGTGTCCCACCTGGGGGAACCTGCAACCTGGCCCAGTTCCCTAACCATTATACCACACTGCCTGCCTATTTAAACGCAGGTGTGGGCTTGACTGTGTCTTGTCATCGTATGTGGCGGTCAGCGGCGGAGTCTTGTCGTGGTACGTGTGGCGTGGCTGTGTGGCGACAGTGCTTCCTGGTCGCACGGTTAAAGAGAGCGAGAACCCGCACTGAAGAGTGGCGTGCGTCTCTGTGTGTGGTCAGAGTGAAGGCGACTGTAAAGCCACGGAACGTGTGTGAGGTGCAAGCACTTGAATAGTCGCAAAACGTCTGTGTGCCTGTTGAGGTTAGAGGAGCTCTGGACTGAAGAGGTGTGGTGTGTGTTAGTCGATAAATGTCTGTGCGTGTCGATGTTTGTGTGATGAGTGTGCATAGGGACAGTGTGTAGAGTGCTACCCTGTCCAGTTAAATGTGGAAACCAGCTGTGGAACGTGTGTGTGTGTGTGTGTGTGTGTGTGTGTGTGTGTGTGTCGGGAAGCTGCTGAAAAGGTAGCGAACCGTCTGTTCAGTGTGTGAGCGTCGGTCTGCGTCTGTGTCTGTTTGTGTGGTTTCCCGAAAGGGTTTCCATCTCGGAGGAGGCAGACTTTAATTTTGTTTGTTGTTGTTGTTTATTGTTTTTGCCAGAAAGCTTTGCGGCAAGTATGGCAAAGATTTCATTTTATTTATTGTGCCCTCCCGCCCTGATTCTCTCTCCCGTGTCTAGGGAGAGAGTGAATAAAGATTCAGGACCGGAGACCGCAAACTGCATTCCCTGTCTCCTGCTGCTCTGTGCAAAGCCGGAGATTGTGACGTGGCGTGTGACAGACCTGTAAGAGGTGTGTAGATGAGAGGAATGTGACGTGTGATGTATAAATCGTCATTGCCTCTTTGTTTGCTGTACCTATGTGATGACAGACAGGGTTTGGAGAGAAGATCATACGTAAAGCAATAATCCTCCACAGTACAAAGGCATGGTAACATTGTAGAAGAGGAGGCACGGGTGCAATATTCAGGGCGTACTGCTTAAAACCTTGTATCAACAGTTATACGTAGAAAAAACAACAACATTAAAAACCCAGTATTCCCAGTGTTACAGGTATTGTAGCTGCATACCATACCTATCTATCTGTATGTCTATCGCTGTATTACTGCACTGATCTCTTGCGCGAACTATGATTGTTCCTACCATGTATTAATGCACATCTTGTAAGTCGCTCTGGATAAGAGCGTCTGCTAAATGCTTAAAATGTAAAATATATGGTAAAACAGAATCATTGGGGGCCCCTGGTGGGGCAACCGGTAAAGGCACTTGTTGCCCATTGCCCTGAACAAGCCAGCCCGACTGGGAGTCCTGTTCGGGGGTGGGGATTGGCTGTCCGCCCCTAGGGGGAGGAAAGCCAGCATGAGTTTTCTCGTGCAAGCAGCTCTGTGTGTGTCTGTGCAACAGTCGATGGTTTTGTGGGTTCCGTCTCGGAGGAGGTGGTTCAGTGCACCCCTGCCACTACTGGTCCCAAACCCAGAGTATGAGGGAAAGGGATAGCTGACGGAGACGAACTGGCAAAACAGGGAAAAAATCTGAAATAAATAAAGTAAAAATAAAAACCCCCAGAAAGAGTCGGCTCTGGCCGGGAGCGCCACCAGGGGCGGCGATTGGCTGTCCGCCCCAGGGAGGGGGGAGGGAAGCCGACAGGACGTTCACTGCACACAGGAGTGGCTCTGGAGTACTGGGTTACAGTCGACAGCCTGGCAAGTGCCGTCTCGGAGGAGACGATACTTCGCCTTCTTAACTACCGGTCACAGGGCTACGACAACAAACTCACAACACGAGGAGGGGATTGACTTGAAAATAGCGGGTGTAATTGGCTACCAAATTGGGAGAAAATGGGATAAAATCTGAAACAAAATGTAACCCCCCAGAAAAACAATGATTCAAAAAAAAATATTTTCCTAAAGGAAACATTTCAACTAGTTTTCTATCTATTGCTGTTAGATATGCTGGTATCTTACTATACAGACATAGTGTTATTACCTATAAATAATCTTTAAATAAATCTGCTGCCTTTTAGTTTTAAAACACTGAATATACTGGTACCATACAGTAATTGTCCAATCCACAAAACTGTACACATGAGTCAGTGCCTGAAGGCCAAGTCACAGGCAAATTGTTTACTTACTCTTAATTCCATTTTATCGCACTTAGTCACACATGCAAAAAATATCCCAATGCATAATATTAATATTGTCATTATCTTACATGATAAGTAAATGCTTTAAATTAAAAACCTTCCCTTTTACTTTTATTTTATTTTATTTGTTTCTGATTTTCTCCCATTTTCTCCAATTTGGTAGCCAATTAGACCCGCTATTTTTACGTCAATCCCCCTAGTAATGTTCGCTGCCGTAGTCCTGCGACCGGTAGTGACGAGGCGGGACGCCTCTTCCGAGACGTCACTCGCCAAGCCGTCGACCGAACCCCGGTACTTACAGGGCCACTCTTATACGCAGCGAACGTCACGCCGGCTTCCCTCCCCTCCCTGGGGCGGACAGCCAATCGCCGCCCCCTGGTGGCACTCCCGCCAAAGCCGACACTTGGCGAGACGGGGAATTGAACCCGGTCTCCGTGGCCAGCGTCGGACGTTGTAACCACTGGACCACGCGGGAGGCCCCCCTTTTACTTTTTAACAGTAAGGTTTGCTTGACCTGGGCCATTAAAGTGTACTGCGCTATCTAGCACTGTGATTTGTCATCTGGAGCTTTTTAAAGGGCTGTAATGATGTCTAGCTGGGGGCAATTCTCACATCAAAGATGATTAAATAAATACACACAGTGAGCGATATAAAATAAACACATCCACACACACTAACACATAAGAACAGAGGAACGTTGATGATGAGAACGGGACATATCGGCTCAACATTTTGCCCCTTGTCGTAGAGAGGATGTAGCACGGCACCAAGCCTGGACTTTAAGGGCTCTAGTTTGGGGAGGACGGTAACGAGAAGCCACCCTGGGCGGTCGTGTAATCGCTGGCTTTGCACGTCACAAATGGAATGTGTTTCGCCTCGGCCCAATTTGGTAGTACGGTGGTTGGCAATAAAAGCGTTTGCATCAACATGGGTTGGGCAGCGCAATGGGGGGTGTGCCAATACAAACAGAAGGCGTTGTGCAACTTTCCTGCGTGATGACTTTGTGCCTTTTGTCCACCCAGACCACCTCTTAGCTCAAACGCAGGCCGTTGTGTGCTAAGTTTGGTGACGTTGTTATGCACATATGAACAGACAGGGCAGATGTGCAGATATAAATGCTCAATTTTATTGTAGTGAAAGCCATGGCACTTGCTCTTCTTCAGATGTGACGAAATTGCCAATTCGCTATGGCAAAGGTATGGAAAGGTATGGTTATGGTTAGGGAACTGGGCTTGTAACTCGGAGGTTGCAGGTTCGATTCCCAGGTGGAGGCACTGCTGTTGTACGCTTGAGCGAAAGGTGCTTAACCTGAATTGCTTCAGTAAAATATCCAGCTGTATAAATGGAGTGTATGTAAAGAAATGTACACTGTGTAAGTCGCTCTGGATAAGAGCGTCTGCTAAAAATGCCTGAAATGTCAAATGTAAGTGTAAACAAATCAACCCATAGCTGATCTAAAGCAACCATTTCATTCAGCTGACTGTGATTGTGTTTGACTGTGTGTGGTGTGTGCCAGACGGAGCAGTAATTGCCTAAATTAGTTAATCTGAGCCAATTCCGGCTGTTTAAGCACAGGCATGTAGCTGTTCCATGTGATTCTCTTGTGTCACTGGTTCTGAAGTTGGTTTGAATAAATAGTTTGTGTTTTTGGTTGAAAAATAATCATAATAAAAACGATCTGTGGTTTTAGGGGCAGTGCATCGTCACAGCGCCTCAGTCCTGTATTAGTGATACTGTCTGCGCATGACAACGAAACTAGAGCTCTGCACTCCAAAGGGTCCGTACTTCTATGACGACAATCATGGACTATGCTCTTGTTGTACACTAGATGGCAGCATTTGACACTGAAAGGACTGTAATCCCCTTTTAAACAGCATCATTGGGTAATAGCCCAGTTCAGGGATTTCTAAACCTTTTAATCTCATAGGCCCCCTAAAGTGACATCTTAATGAAATGGTAAATTTTTTACACATCCAAAAACCCTGAACCATCAATGTTGTGATGTCATGGAGCTATTTAGTACGATATAAATATTTAATTAGTACTTTAATGATCACAGTATTACCACGAGTGTGTAAAACTGACTAGGTGTATTTGATCTGGAAGTCTAAAATATGCAATTTATGAAATATGGAAATGTAAACAAAATATTCTTACAAATATTTACAACATTTTACTGAGAACACACCAGGATTCCTTCACAGACCCCTTTGAGATCCCCTGGCCTAATGGATTCAAATAATGTCAAAATGTTTATTTTGCTATATTTAGGTTTTATGAATAAATATATTTATTATATCGATTTTCATTTTGATCAAAGTAAAACTGAAGATGTTGCAGGAGAGATTTAATTCAGTGTGCTGAAGCCCAATTCTCCGGCTGTGGCTAAAACAATCTGCCTGTATCCTTAATGCAGCCATTTCCTCACTGTCTCCCACCTTCACATTCCCATACACAGCCTGCTTTAGTCAGAGCCCACACAGATTCCTCCATTTTAAATGTGCTGTTTATATTCACCGCTTATAGTGGCATGCTGTGCCTGAAACTGTACAGCTCGCTGCATCGTTAAACACAAGCTTGAGCTCTAACCAGGCCAGTGTACGTACAGCAGTGTCTCCCCAAACTGCCACCCTGTGGGTTCCGTCTTTGTGATGCAGCAAACCAGGCGAGATTCATCACTCTCGCCAGCAGAGGGCGCCCTCTGCCCTCTGATCTCTCTGGCTGCGTCTCGCAGGGCGAGTTTGTATTATTCATCGTCCTGATATGCGGCAGGAATCCCGTTGTCACGCCAGTGTATTTCCCGCATGGTTGCTCTGCTGAATTAACAGCTGATGGAACTGAATGTGCCCTGGGAGTGCTGCTGCGCGGTATGGCCCATCGTATGAAGAGGTGAGAGGAGAGGCTGGAGTCAAGTGGTGCTCTGAGAACGTACTCTGTCCTTTACCCTCGCTGCAAGAGGAAACACGGACTGTGTGTTTCAGAGCCAGCGGTAGGGAATGCCGTGAGCACTTGAGACATCTGCCCATTGCAAGAAAAAATTGCCTCAATATTCTGTTAGCTTCTAGTCATTAGACTCCAGTCTTTAGTGTACAGTTATGAGTCTCCTGCCTTGTCTCCAATCTTTTATCCCCAGTCTCCAGTGTGTAATCTCCAGTCTCCATTCTCCAGTCTTTAGCCATTCCCACTGATGGTTGTGGGTGTTTGGGGGTGTTTGTTTGTTTGCGCTGTTCCTCACTCCAGCTCAGCTTGGGGGTGCACGGCCCAAAGAGTATGTCGGCCCTCCCCCCCATCATATATATGCCATTTAGCAGACGCTTTTATCCAAAGTGACTGACAGTAATGAATGTATACATTGGTCAGTATCTGTGGTCCCAGTGGGAGTTGAACCCACAACCTAAGTGCTGTCAGTGCCAGGCTCTACCTACTGAGCCACACAGAACCACGCTCTACCTACTGAGCCACACAGAACCACGCTCTACCTACTGAGCCACACAGAAGCACACTCTACCTACTGAGACACACAGAAGCACACTCTACCTACTGAGACACACAGAACCACGCCACACACCTACTGAGCCACACAGAACCACACTCTACCTACTGAGCCACACAGAACTACACTCTACCTACTGAGCCACACAGAACCATGCTCTACCCACTGAGCCACACAGAACCACGCTCTACCTACTGAGCCACACAGAACCACGCTCCACCTACTGAGCCACACAGAACCACGCTCTACCTACTGAGACACACAGAACCACGCTCTACCTACTGAGCCACACAGAACCATGCTCTACCTACTGAGCCACACAGAACCACCACCATCATGCCCTGAAGGCCACAGGTTGACCCCTCCCCCCACAGGCTGCTTTCACAATCCAGGGTGTGAGCGTCGGGTGAGGACTACCTCACACCAGACAGTACTGTTCCACACAAAGTTATGAGGGTAACCTGTGACTGCCGCATGGTGCTGAATAATTCCACAGTGCTGTCAGATCTGCAGAGGCCCATAAGGAACAGCTTATGAAGTGGGCATAGCCTCTGCTCATAAATACCCATCACTTTTCCCCCCAGTCTGTAAATGCGTTTTATGGAGACTTCGATTTCTCTGACTGCCACAGAACGTGTGCAAGAGCTTGTAAAAGTTCTACTCCTCCTAAAATGATGATCGTTTTAACAACTGTAACAAGGTCCGTGCAGTTGAGATGTGTTTAAGACACTTGCTTTAACTGGCACTAAGTGTAATGTGTAATTTATCTGCTTCTTTCTCCCTTCTGTGCCGCCCAATCAGAGCCCAGAGCACACAGCTCTTACGCGGCCTATCAGAGCGCATGGAGGAGAAGCACAGCTCTGACGCTGTGGCAGTGAAAGAGCAGTCTCTCTCCAGCAGGAAAATGCACACAGAATCGTAATCCACCTGGAGTCCAGTCAGAGAGAAGGTTAGCTAACAGATACAGCCAATAACACACGCACAGTAATGTAGACAGATACTATACGATAGACACACAGTAAAATAATCACACACTGTATGATAGACACGTACAGTATGCTCCCTCAATATTTCCATATCCATAGTACAAAGTCTTGCAAAAAAAAATATTAGAGAATGTTAAAATGTCTTGTCAAGCATAACAGCGTACGTTTGGTATGCTACTGTGCAGATATTGATTTTCATGCTGTCTACAGCATTTCAGAAAAGGCTCTGTGATGCTAGAATAGATATGGGTTCAACACTGCAGCCCTCTGAGCCAGAGTCTGCATTACATGGTGACAGGCTGTCTCGGGCTGACTCGCACTAGAGCTGAAATCTAGCTGCATGTGGAACGTTGATATGTTTTATCTTGGGCATGGAATCCCCCGTTTGGACACTGATGACAAGGGGAGAGGAGATGCATGAGAACGTGGAATAAAGGGGGAGATGGGGAGGGTTAGGGAATGCCGGAAACAGCTGATGAAAGGGAGTAGAGGTATGTGGTGAATCAGGCAGGGGATCTTTCAGGAACAACCGGTTTCACAGGTTAAGGTAATAGAGTAAGGGGTTGCCTGAGATCTTTCTCCCAAATATGTTGTTTTAAAACTCCAATAACGATTGCGTTCATCTAGCACCTTTCATCTCATGATTTACAGTGAAGGGGGGAACTCACCTCAACCACCACCAATGTGTAGAATAGAATAGAATAGAAGAGAATATTCTTTATTGCCATGTTACACAAGGTAATTGGAATTAGTCTTTTCGCATAACTCTCCTAAGAGAGGTCCAAGCGCAGGGTCAGCCATAGTACAGCGCCCCTGGAGCAGTTTAGAGGTTCAATGCCTTGCTCAAGGGCACTTCAGCAGCACCCCAGGGAGTGAACTAGTCTCCCTCCAGTTTCCTCGTTTTTTAGTTTGGCCTTCCTGGGATTCAAACCAGCTGGGTGATGCACAGCAGCCACTTTGCACCAGAGCATTCACCTCACATCAGCTGAGGTGGAGAGGGAGGGCAGTATATACTGTATTATTGGAATCATGAGTTCATGGAGATTAATTTCATGAGATAGAGGTGATCAATGGAGGTTAAGCCTGTGATAATTTACCCACTGCCTGGGGTCACAGCGCCACTGACCAATCATAGCCCAGGACAAGTGTGTGTCTGTGTGGCTCAGTCGGTAGAGCGTGGCGTTGGCAACGCTTAGGTTGTGGGTTCGATTCCCATTGGGACCACATATACTGAGAAATGTATGCACTCACAACTGTAACTCACTTTGGATAAAAGCATTTGCTAAACGGCATATATATATATATATTAGGTGTGGCAGTGGGCAACTTGTGATGTACCAGGAAGCTGAATCCCATTTCTGACTCTCTGTCTCTTTCTCTCTCTCTCTCTCTCTCTCTCTCTCTCTCTCTCTTTGTCTCTTTTTCTCTCTCTCTCTCTCCCTCTCCCTCTCTCTCTCTCTCTGTCTCCCTCTCTCTCTCTCTCTCTCTCTCTCTCCCTCTCTCTCTCTCTCCTCTCTCTCTCTCTCTCTCTCTCTCTCTCCCTCTCTCTCTCTCTCTCTCTCTCTCTCTCTCTCTCTCTCTCTCTCTCTCTCTCTCTCTCGCTCGCTCGCTGACACATTTCTTTCAATGCATATTAAATTGAAGCAACTTTCACTGGTGTTACAGAAGCTTTGTGTCGATGAAGCACAATCCTTTTTACATCAAACATCACGAGAGTGAGAGCAAAGTTGGCCCAAGAGCAAAGGCACAAGTAGGGCAACAACAGAAAACAGAGTTCTGCAGTACCAGGAACTTTGAACGAATTTGATTCATTTTATTGAAACGCATCTCCTTTCATTATATTTTATTTGAGATTTTTGTAATGTGATCGCAACTCTCAAGCACTCAAGTTCATTTGTGCTCGCGTTTCCCAGTAGCCGATATCATTGTTCTTCCCACGTTCCGATTTTGGAATGCCCAATTTTGTCACGTGTTCGTCCTCTTCGCTGCAACCCCCTCTGGTCAATCCGGGTGAGCGAAGACCGAGCACACGCTCTCTTAAACATGTGATGTCACACGGTGGCTTCTCATTGCTCCGCAGTTCACCAATCAGGCTCGGGGACTGAGATATAAACCCCTCCCCGTGTCCAGCTGCGGCCAATCGTGCGCCACCCTGCGGGGGCTGCTGGCCACAGCTGGCACTGGCACAGTCTGGATACCATACCAGACCGTGGGGCCAATCCACACGCTAGAACAATGAGTCACCCAGCAGCCCCTGCAGTTGTCCTTTTGCTGTGTTATAATTGCGTTGACTGTAATGGTGATTGTGTTTGCGAGATGGCGTTCTGAGCCGGCTCGTTGTCTCTGTGCGCTGGTGCTGTTCGCCTCAGGACCAGCTGGTGCTCAGAACGTGCTATTGCACGGCTTTATGAGCGTGTGAGCGTGTGAGCAGCGTTGTCTAATTGCCCTCTCTTGGACTTTGATTATTAATGGATATTCCCCCGACTCGCCCTGATTCCTGCTTGTATTGTTTTGGGGGTTTTCTCTGAACTTGTAAGATGTGTTTATGATGTTCTGCCTGCTGGGTCTCGGTTGGATGTTTGTCCCGAAATCCTGTAGCGAAATCTTGTTCTGCCAGACGATCAAAAGGATAAGTTATGGATTCTAATTTTTTTCTTTTTATTTTGCTGTGAATTTTACTTTGAGCATTTCTGGTTTATGTCACAACATACTCAAGTCATTCATTGACAAGTTGAAATTTCCCTTTGATCATATTTCCAGACCTAAATAAATAGATAATATCTGCTATCTGGATCTTTTTGTGAAAATATTTCTCCACCGCAGCCAGGCTATGCTGAAGTACTCGCTCTACCTGTATGGAAAGATATTTTCTTTGTCGTGTGCTGTGGGACCTGTGGCTGTGGACCGTTCCCACAAAGAGGCTCGTTCACAGGGGTGCACATAAGTGGTACGCCAGTACGCATTTGCGTCCTCAAACTTTAATTGTGTACCAAGCAAGATGGCTTTTGAAACATGCGTGACTTTAAGTTTGATCACTCCATCACTGGCAAGTTAATTAACTTAGTTCGTTTGAGGACGTGATTAACGTTAGAGGACGCAAATGCGTACTGGCGTACCACTTATGTGCACCCCTGTGAATTCACCAATGTTGAGCAATGATAGACTCAAACACAGCCTCGTCTCACACCACAGCCCCTGAGGGTATTCAGTTGCCTATTACAATTCTGCATTTATGTTTACATCGATGCAATTATGTGAAACACTTCACCTTCACACACACACACACACACAGTCACTAACTCACAGTCTGTCTCTCTCACACACTCTCCCTATCTCTCTCTTTCTAGCACACACGCATACTGGCTACTCCCTCTCCCTCTCTCTCTCTCTCTCTCTCTCTCTCTCTCTCTCTCTCTGTCTCTGTCTCTGTCTCTCTCTCTCTCTGTCTCTGTCTCTCTCTCACTCTCTCTGTCTCTCTCTCTCTCTGTCTCTCTGTCTCTCTCTGTCTCCGTCTCTCTCTCACTCTCTCTCTCTCTCTCTCACTCCTCTGTCCTCCTTCTCACCCCTCCCTGACTCTGACATCCTTCAACTTGTTCTCTCCCCACGTCCCACCACCTGCCCTCTTGATCCCATTCCTTCCCCCTCTTCCAGTCCATTGCTATGGACATCCTCCCCTTGTCTCTAATGTCATTAACTCCTCTCTGTCCTCTGGCTCTGTCCCCTCCTCCCTCAAATGCGCTCAGGTTGTCCCCCTCCTCAAAAACCCTCTCTGAATCCTGCTGTCATCTCTAACTACCGACCTGTCTCTCTCCTCCCATTCCTCTCCAAAACGTTAGAGCGGGCTGTCTATAATCAACTGTCTGCTCATCTCTCACAGAACGACCTGCTTGATCCTAACCAATCTGGGTTCAGAGCAGGCCACTCCACAGAGACTGCTCTCCTTGCGGTCACAGAGGCTCTTCACGTCGCTAAGTCCCGATCCCTTAGCTCCGTCCTCCTCCTCCTCGACCTGTCGGCGGCATTCGACACCGTGGACCACCGGATCCTGCTCTCATCTCTCGTCGAGATGGGAATCTCTGGATCTGTGTTGACATGGTTTGAGTCCTACCTGGCTGACCGGTCCTACCAGGTGGCCTGGAGAGGATCCCTCTCCTCTCCCGCACCCTCTCTACCGGTGTCCCGCAGGGCTCGGTGCTAGGCCCTGTCCTATTTTCTCTGTACACCAAGTCACTTGGTTCTGTTATTTCTGCTCATGGTTTTTCCTATCACTGTTATGCTGATGACACTCAACTGTTTCTCTCCTTCCCTCCATCTGATACCCAGGTCCCGGCACGGATCTCTGCATGCCTGGCTGACATCTCCGCATGGATGTCCACCCACCACCTGAAGCTGAACCTGGGGAAGACAGAGCTGCTCTTCCTCCCAGCGAAGGGCTCCCCGATGATTGATGCGTCAATCACCGTGGAAGGCTCCATAGTGTCTCCGTCCCAGTCTGCCAGGAGTCTCGGGGTAACCCTGGACAACCAGCTGTGCTTCTCGAGCCATATTGCAGCGATCACTCGGACCTGCCGTTTCTCCTCCACAACATCCGGAGGATCCGACCGTTCCTCACCCAAGAGGCCACTCAACTCCTGGTCCAGGCCCTGGTGATCTCACGTCTGGACTACTGCAACTCCTTGCTGGCAGGCCTTCCGGCCTGTGCCATCAAGCCACTGCAACTAGTCCAGAACGCTGCTGCTCGCCTGGTGTTCAACCAGCCACAAGTTCACCCACGCACCCCTCTACTCTCCTCTCTGCACTGGCTCCCCATCGCAGCACGCATCAGATTCAAGTCACTGGTGCTTGCTTTTCAAGCGGCCAGAGGTACTGCTCCCCCATACCTCCAGTCACTCGTCACGCCCTACACCCCGTCCAGACCTCTCCGCTCCGCCTCCGCTGGCAGACTGACTGCCCCATCCCTCCGGGCGCCTGGCAGCCGCTCCTCGCGGTCTCGCCTCTTCTCTGTCCTGGTCCTCGTTGGTGGAAACGACCTCCCGCAATTGGTCAGGACTGCGGAATCACTTCCAATCTTCCGCAAGAGACTCAAAACCCACCTCTTCAGACTCCACTACCCCTGATCTCTGTCCATCTAGCTAAATTGTCTTCACCACTGTCTACTTGTTCAACACTATACTCTTTTAAAAAAAAAAAAAAAAAAAAAAATAAAAAAAAAAATGTACTTTTGTAAACATTGTAAAATACCTTTTCCTTCCCGGTGTTACAGGTATGGTACGCAGATGCCTGCAATGATGTCTATTGCTGTATTCCTGCACTGATCTCGTGCGCTAACTGTGATTGCTCCTACCATGTATTGATGCACATCTTGTAAGTCGCTCTGGATAAGAGCGTCTGCTAAATGCTTAAAATGTAAAATGTAAAATGTCTCTCTCTCTGTCTCTGTCTCTTCTCTGCTAAATCACCTTGACCAGAAGAGATGCCATAAGGAGGACTTGTGCATCTGGGGGAATAAATGTAATAGAGGTGTTCTTTTTGAGGCCTAAATCAAGAACAAAAAAGAAATCACAGACTTATACAGACTGGCTTATTACATGAACTATATAACTGCTCATGATTCTGTGCCGAGCCGTTAACACGATGGCCTGATTTCAGCGTAATTGCTGAACTCAGTTAAATACGTTCACCTCAATGTGCCAGTGTGCATAAGTCTGTGCTGTTTGATTGGAGTGCCACTTTCCTCCTTCCCTTGACAGGCGTTAAGCACACCTAATTTAACGTAGTGATTCAGACGGTGGATTCATTGGATTCTTTCTCTCTGTGCTGTTAGCCAACTGCACTTAGCCAAGGGCTCATGTTCCCTGGGTCTGTCTGTGATGTCAGAGGCCAGCGGGTCACATGTTCCCTGGTTCTGTCTGTAATGTCAGAGACCAGCAGGTCACATGTTCCCTGGGTCTGTCTGTGATGTCAGAGGCCAGCGGGTCACATGTTCCCTGGGTCTGTCTGTGATGTCAGAGGCCAGCGGGTCACATGTTCCCTGGGTCTGTGTGTGATGTCAGAGGCCAGCGGGTGGAGGTGGTTGACTCCTCTGCCACTGGATGTGGAGCAGTCCTGGCTATTCTGGGACCAGGCTGGCCGAACAGGCTGGTTCAGGAAGCCAGGTGTGTCTGCGCTGTCCCTGGTGCTCAGTGCACACTTAAGAGGAGTGTTCCTAATCTGCCTCAGTCACAGGTGGACCTAAAAATAAATCACAAAATCACATTATTCTAAATAGCTTCCAATGGGGCTTGGGGGATCTAATATAATATAATGTAATATATGCCATTTAGCAGACGTTTTATCCAAAGCGACTTACAGTAGGCCTAGTGAATGCATACATTTTTCAGTATCCACATCTCATTACAATATTTCATCACAATATTTCATCACAATATGAAACAAAATGTTACAACAAATTAACTCAAATTTGTCTGTCCATACTGAGACCGTCTCTTTCTTTCTCCTTGTCACCATCTATCCCTCTTTCCCTCTGTGTCTCTTTGATTCATTCACTCGCTCACACTCATTCACTCTCTTTCCACTCTCTCCTTCCCTCTATCCATCTCTCTCTCTCTCTCTCTCTCTCTCCCTATCAGCGTCTGACTCATTCACTCTCTTTCCACTCTCTCCTTCCCTCTATCCATCTCTCTCTCTCTCTCTCTGTCTCCCTATCAGCGTCTGACTCATTCACTCTCTTTTCACTCTCGCCTTCCCTCTATCCATCTCTTTCTCTCTCTCTCTCTCTCTCTCTCTCTCTCTCTCTCTCTCTCTCTCTCTCTCTCTCTCTCTCTCCTATTAGTGTCTGACTCATTCACTATCTGTCTCTCCCCCTCTCTCTCTCTCTCTCTCTCTCCCTATGAACTTTGTCCTCGCTCCCTCTCTCTCTCCCTTGTGTAGCGTGCAGTAGGAAGCAGAGCTGAATGGATTGCATTAGGATCGCTGTCACTGCTGGTCTGTTGCTGTGTTTTAGTGGGCCAGCAGGTAATGCCTTGTTCAGGCCTCCTGTCGTAGGAGGAAATGAGTATAGATCACCATCCTGCGTTTCACCGCTGTGTTTGAGCTGTGGCCCAAGGCTTAACACCCAGTCCCCTAGTGGACAATACTCATGTCTCTTATTGCATCGGTCAAAGCGCCATGTTTTTACTATGATGCTCTTCCGTTGCCAAAATAATAATAATAATAATAACCCTCATTTATATAGCACTTTTCATCGCAGAGCGGTCTCAAAGTGCTTAACAGAAAAGCAAAATAAAAGAAAAACTGAAAACAAAGCAAAACTAAAATGTATTCAAATTAATATAATTTAAAAAACTGTGTATGTGTATGTATGTGTGTGCGTGCGCATATGTACATCAAACTCAGCCATAAAATTTAGTATGTTTTGAGTTTGGATTTAAAAACATTAGTGGAATCAGCCTCCCTAATAGAAATGGGGAGGCTATTCCATAGAAAAGGAGCTCTAAAATAGAAAGCCCTACCTCCAAAAGGTGGTTTCTTTCCAATCCAACACAGCATGAAGATGGTGAGAAATATCACTGTGTCATATTTGTATTGTGAAAGCGTCGTCCTTTATTAGCTTGTATAAAAAATTGATCTTGTTCCCGTGCACTATTCCACAAAATATTGACGTTTTGCTTTTCTTTAGACAGAAAACCCTTCTAAGACATTCATTTTTTGGCGATATTTTGGACTGATGAAACGAACACATTATCTAAATCCTTTCATTAGGATGTTAACTGGTACAGAGGAGTGGCCTCACAGATGGACCTCAATGACCTTGACGGCTTCAATCCCAAGGGCAATGGGAACTGAACACAGCACTGTGGGTCTGCGATCAGGGTGGGTTTGGATCCCTGGTGGGCACTGATGCATCAGTCAACCAAGGGACTAAACCTGAACCCCTGCTGTGTGGCTGAATAATGAATACTGGCCGGATCTCATCCCAGCACATCCAGACGGCTCCGGGTGGAAAAACAAACAGCGAGGCTCCAGCGGGATCTTCCCACAAATCCACACTGGATCGGGGGCCACAGGGACACAGATGGTTGCAGGTTTGCATCCTGGGGGATGGGCCATTCCTGCCTGTGCTTGTGCAGTCACTCCCCTAATTCACTGTTCCCCAGCCCCCTTCCCAGGACACCAGGAGCAGAATGCCCAATACAAGCCCAGTCAAATTCAGGATTCAAGCAACAGCTGAGTCAACCCGTAATTCATTAAGTGACGATGCTAAGCAACAAGGCTAGCACACACAGGGGCACCACAGTGTGAGGGATAGGAACCACTGTAGTGCAGACCTGCAGTCTGGTGTCTGGAATCAGCCTAGTGTGGTTCTCTGTGGCTCAGTTGGTAGAGCATGGCGTTAGTAACGCTTAGGTTGTGGGTTCAATCCCCACTGGGGCCACATATACTGAAAAATGTATGCATTCACTACTGTAAGTCGCTTTGGATAAAAGCGTCTGCTAAATGGCCTATATTATTATTATTATATTATAGTGAAGCCCCAGCTGCAGGGGACGGTCAGCGGTCCTTAAAGCTGTAGGTGTGTGAGATACAGTGGGCCCCACAGTGTCCATGTCTGGCAGCTGGACCTTGGACTCACCTCCCTGAGCTGCTGGCAGTGTGGTATAATGGTTAGGGAACTGGGTTTGTAACGTTAAGGTTGCAGGTTCAATCCCCAGGTGGGACACTGCCGTTGTACCCTTGAGCAAGGTACTTAACCTGAATTGCTTCAGTAAAATATCCAGCTGTATAAATGGATTGTAAAGAAATGTAAACTGTGTAAGTCGCCCTGGATAAGAGCATCTGCCTAAAATGTAATGCAATGTAATGTAATGTAATGCTGGGGAGGGGCCCAGAGGAAGGTGTCTTTTTGGTTGTCCCCGGAGGCACTTCAATTGGCATACAGGCCTGACAGGCATTTCTCGGGCCACCTCAAAGGGGTCCTTCAGCAGACACACACGTGTGCAAAACAGCGAGAGTGAACACAGCGGATACCTGTCGGAGCACTAATGTCAGTGATGATGGTGAACACTGTGCATTTAGAGCACTAATACAGAATATTCATCTGAATGCTCAAAGAGTCTGCAACATTGTGAAGGTACTAGTGCTCTACCTGCTGAGCCACACAGAACCACGTGTGCAGGAGGTTTCTTAATGACAGAAACCCGCTGCACACACGTATACGCACAGCTCAGTTCTGTGAATTTCTTTAAGCCCAATATTTTGACAGGAGCAGGAGATAGCACTGGGAGCTTGTGAATTCTTTTATATACTTATTTTTCCCTGGACTGTCTCTTGTAGTGAGGAGCACCACATATAAAATAGGAGGGGGGCTGATGTCAGAGTCATTGTTCAGAGGAAAGAAAACCTGGGCTCTGTTCCTGCTATAATCACACAAGAGGAGAAAAGAATGTCATGAACCGGACAATGACACGAAATGTAGGAAACCCACAACGATGACTGATCGTCGTATCTCTTCATCTCCACTTTCTGCTGGCGTTTCAGCTTACAGGGGAGAACGGAGAGAGCCCTAATCGGTTTCAATTTCTGGAGAAGAAGCCTGAGAAAAGGGCCAGTATTTCTGGGTAGGAGGATGGTGCGTTTTGATAATGTTCCAGGGCCCACCAGAGAGGATGGGAGCCTAAAATGAGCAACTCTCTGGGTAATTCTCCGGGTATGTCCACTCCCACACGAACACTGGGCTGAAAAGCAATTGCAGCTTGTTGAGTCACTCGCGGAAACCCTGTTAAAAGGCTAAAAAACCAATCACATCGCACTGAATCATTCATAAAACGCTGATCTGCGGATATGGAAATCGATCTGCAGATACGCTTTCAAATCACTCGTAAAACCCTGGAGTCTAATTCTGTGCGCAGGAGGTTGATGAAAATCTATAAGGAAAAGCTCCACACAGCTGTGACATTGTGCCCCACCTGTTTTGCTTGGTCGTCCTCAAAGGCACTGCTCTGTGGCTGCTGTTCTGGAGTGTGTGTAGTGAGCTCCTATAATGTTACCTCAATGTAACCTAAATGTCGTCGTAAATGTTGCACTGTCCTAACTGTTGTGAAATTGTTGTCTTAGATGTTGCACTGTTGAGAACAGTCACGCTGCTACTAGTGTCCACCTGCCGTTTCAGTTTTTTGCACAACAAAACAATACATGCCTGCACTTTATAATGTTACCTCAATGTTGCACTGTCCTAACTGTTGTGTAATTGTTGTCTTAATGTTGCACTGTTGTGAATCGAAGCGCAATCTCGTTCTTTTACGTACTTGTATGTGGCGGAATGACAATAAAAAAGCAACTCAACTCAACTCAACTCCTGCACGCTGACTATCCTGCACGCAGCGTAACGCTAGCACAGACGCCACCCGCCCTCGCCAACGTTTACCCCTCCCTTATCTTCGCCGCAGACGTCACAGACGAGTCGGATAGAGCGTCTGGACAGACCCGGGCCGAGCCAGGGAGAAGAGGCTTACCTCTAAATTGAGCCTGTTCTGCCCCCCACTCCCCCTCCGTGACAAACCCCAGGGGAAAACGCTTGATTTATGTTAAACCGTCTGGAACCTCTGTTTGGACAGCAGGCTTTTCCAGCCGATTTGCTGGGAACCATTCCGTGCAAATGAATTTTGTGGAGCGGGGCGACAGCCCTTTCCCAAGGCTGATTGAAGAATTTGTGGTGTTTGTCCAACCAAAAAACTTTCCCTGGGAAAGGACTTCCTCGTTCTGAAGTGGCAGCAAGGCGGCAGTGTGGTGTAATGGTTAGGGGGATCTGGGCTTGTAACTCAGAGGTTGCTGGTTCGATTCCCAGGTGGGGCACTGCATTTACATTTACATTTTCGTTTTAAGCATTTAGCAGACGCTCTTATCCAGAGTGACTTACAAGATGTGCATTAATACATGGTAGGAACAATCATAGTTCGCGCAAGAGATCAGTGCAGTAATACAGCGATAGACATCATTGCAGGCGTCTGCGTATCATACCTGTAACACTGGGAAGGGAAAGGTTAGTGCTGAATGTTGTTGTACCCTTAACCTAAAATTACTTCAGTAAAATATCCAGCTGTACAAATGGATTGTACGCTAAGAAATGTGAACTGTACGTCGCTCTGGAAAAGAGACGCTCTCGCTAAATGCCTCGAACGTGAATGTAAATGTTTCGTCTGAGAGGTTGCATGGACGTCCCGGCGGTGACATGTTGAACCCAGCTCTGCATTTGCAACGTTTGCATTTTTTGTGGCCAAAAATATCGGGCGGGCTAGGAATAGCATTCTCTTCATTTGCACACATAAAATATTTTTGCAGGGAGAACGTGTGAGTGTGTGAGAGACCGAGATCTCTTCGTCTAAGGGCCCTGAGAACAGATTGGCTGAAGGTCAGGTGGCAGTGCCTGCCAGGCTGCTCTGCCCTGTGTCTGTCCTGGAGGGCCACTCTGCCTGCGGGCAAGTGCACCACAATCATCTCAATACTGGAGGCTCCAAACATGGAGGAAAAACGTTTTTTGGTTTTTTTATGCATTTAAAATTTTTTTTAAAACATCCTGTAATGTAATGCCACAATATAGTAAAATAAAGGACACGTGTCAAGAGGAAAACGTGTTTGGTGAGTTGAGTGAGTACTAAACTCTGAAGTATCTTGCAATGTATCAGAATTTTTATAATTATTATAATGTAGGCTGAGCTTTACATTACGATAGGAGGGAATTATCAGCAAAAGTGGGAGGGGGTTGAAAGTGGAGGGGCCAGAATGGCCTCCCACTTTTGTTTTAGCCCTGGGCCTGGAGGGCCGCAGTGTAGACAGGCCTTAATTTCACCTGGACACTTAATCCCCAGTCTCAGGAAATCACTGTCTTGATTGATCCAATTGCACTTCCCTCCCATGGTTGAGAGGATAAACAACAGCTCTCTGAACAATAGCTCTAGAGAGGAGGGCCTGGAGGAGGGGGACAAAAACATCTAAAAAGTGTAAACAGATTTAACACCACCATTTAACACGATGTAGTATGAAAATGACGAATAATCCCAACTGCATGCGATGTCCAGCGAACACCGTCGGCACCTTCTGTCACAGGATTTGGGAATGTCCTGATGTGTCCATTTTCTGGGGGATGGTGGCCTCTAAGCTCTCAACCTTGTTTTCGGCAATCGTGCCCCCTTCACCCAGATGATTTTTCAGTGCTTCACAAACAAGGAGGTGCGTTCTGCTGCCAGGACTGACCGTGGCAAAAAAGATGACTGCAAGTCGCTGGAAGCTCCCTCGTGATCTCTCTTTCCATCTCTGGATTCTGATGTTTTTGGACATTGTTTACTTGGACCTCTCCACTGCACGGATGCATGGTGCCAAGGAGACAAATGTTGAATTGAGGTTGTCTGTTACTGTGGAGCTTAAGGCTGTAATTGCTTAACAGTTTTTGTTTTTGTTCCCCCCCATTGTATCTTGTTCTGTTTATTAATGTCCCCAGGGGGTGGGTTGGGTTTTTGATTTATCTTTTTTTATCTTATCTCATTTTCCTTATTCATTGCATAAAATAACATGAAAATCTGATCACAAAAACATATAAAAAGCGTACACAGAAGAGATTCCGAGATCTTCTGGTGGATATTGAAATGTGAGTGGGCCACAAATACTGATGCTATTACCTGCTGCTGGCAGCAGGGGGAGCAGTGCCCTGGAATGGCCATTGATCTAATGCAGAACAGCTGAGCCAGAGGGTCGCCTGGTGACAGGCGGATTGGATTTGGGCTCGATCCATCTCATCCGCTCCGCTAAGGAGAGGCGGCCAGGGCCGTGCTGGGTCAATCCCTGCACGTCACAGCCGTGAGCTCAACGTCAGCATCTCAACCGTCCTGCGGGCCAGAAAACTCTTCATCTTCCTTCTGATCGGGTGCTTCAAAGTGAGACTGTTAACATTTTACATTTAAATTTTTAGGCATTTAGCAGACGCTCTTATCCAGAGCGACTTACACAGTTTACATTTGTTTACATACAATCAGTTTATACAGCTGGGTATTTTACTGAAGCAATTCACGTTAAGTGCCTTGCTCAAGGGTACAACAGCAGTGCCCCATCTGGGAATTGAACCAGCAAGCTCTGCGTTACAAGCCCAGTTCCCCTAACCATTACACTACACTGCGGCCTGTTAAAACCTCACAGGCACCCACAGTAGGGCTGTTCTCTGGAAAATGGTCAGTAGGTCTCCTAAAACCGAGCATTATAATATGCATATTGAACTGGGAGAGTGGAATATCCTATTGCAAACATGACGCACAAGTTATTACATATCATTCACTTAGCGGACGCTGTTATCCTGTGCGACTTAAGAAGGGAAGTGCGTAAGTGCACTCAATGTGTTTACAAGAGCAGCAGCATCTGCAGAGAAGGATCATCAACACACCAGGAGAAAATAACACTGCAAACAAGAAACGCTAGAATCAGCTGAACTGTTAGCATAATTAACCATCGTGACAAACGTATTCAGCTATCCCGGATTTAACAAAGTGCTACGATTTGAAGAAGTCTGTCTCAATCCGTTCAAATGAACCCTGGGGAAAGTGTTTAGTCAGCCCACTCAAAGATGATATATGAATACTTGGTATGGCCAACCAAAATCTTTCCCTGGCTCTGATACAGAAACCCTCTTGGGTTTAAAGGTCCAGCTATAAGTGGATAGTTTTGGAAAGAGGAGGGTTATTAAAATGAGTAGGATGAGGGGCCCATTCCCCAATTCCCATTCCCAAATCTGATTGGCTGTCTGCCCCAGGGAGGGGGGAGGGAGGCCGACATGACGTTCGCTGCGCATAAGAATGGCCCTGTAGTACCCTGTTATGGTCGACGGCTTGGCGGGTACCGTCTCAGAGGAGACGTTACTTCGCCTTCGTCACTACCGGTCGCAGGACTACGGCAGCGAAATCACACTACTGGGGGGGGATTGACATAGACATAGAAATAGAAATAGTGTGTCTAATTGGCTACCAAATTGGGAGAAAAATGGGAGAAAAACCTGAAACTAAAATGAATGATTAGGATGAGAGAGCCTTGTGGAGCATGCAGAGCCTAGCCCGTAGTGTGGAGCAGCATGTGAAGGTTGTCTATGTTTCCCTGTATATGTAATGCTAACACACGTGTCTTTAGGAGGGTGCGTATCGTACTGTAAGCTAAACCGTGGCAGCTTCTCTTCAGAGGTGCACAGGGCCCTGTGTAAATAGCACTGTAGACTGCAGTGTTTACAAACCGAATGTGTTCAAACCGAGTGTGTACAAACCGAGTGTGTACAAACCGAGTGTGTTCAAACCGAGTGTGTACAAACCGAGTGTGTTCAAACCGAGTGTGTACAAACCGAGTGTGTTCAAACCGAGTGTGTACAAACCGAGTGTGTACAAACCGAGTGTGTTCAAACCGAGTGTGTACAAACCGAGTGTGTACAAACCGAGTGTGTTCAAACCGAGTGTGTTCAAACCGAGTGTGTTCAAACCGAGAGGCAAAAGGGGGAGCGTTTTAAAGGTGGGTGGTTTACCGGGCCTCGGGTGGCGTAACAGTCAAAGCATTCACCCGGAATGCAAGTTGCCTACGGCAGCCGCGGTTCAAAACCTGACTGCGCCAGACCAGCTCTGGCCGGGAGCCCCGATCGGGGACACCGATTGGCTGTCCGCCCCAGGGGGAAGGGGGAGGGTGAACCGGCACGAACTCGCCGAGAAGCGCGAAGGGTGTCTCTAGAAAGTAGGTGGCCGAGTTCCGTCTCGGAGGAGGTGGATCATCGCTGGCCTCGGGGGATTAGCTTGCCTCGTAGTGACGGGCGGCAAGTTTGTCGGGGAGGGTGAATGGAAAGAAATAGAGGGTATAATTGGCTACCAAATTGGGAGAAAAGCGGGGAAAAGATCAGAAACAAATGTAAATAAATAAAAAAGGTGGGTGGCTTATAGACAGATAGATAGATAGATAGATAGGCTTATAGTTGTTTCAGATAGAGGCTGCAGACACTGTAATGTTCCACACCTGCACACAGCAGCTAATGTTTCCACACCGGCGCAGAGATCAGCAGGATTTTGGATGCAGCCGTAAACTCGTCCCACAGACATTGACTTTGTTTTTTTTTTTTTTTTTCCCCTCAGTTTCCACGGCAACCGATCGCGGCCGTTCCGTTGTGAACAAAAGTTTAGCGTCCTCGCGCCCCAGTGTTACTGCCGCTGCGGAATGAATGGATTCACACTGGATCTGGCCGGACGTGAGCTGGATTATAATAGTAATAAAAATTATGCATTTTATTTAAATGGCGCCTTTCCGGACACCCAAGGTCACTTTACATAAAAGTCAATAAAAGCAACACAGGAATTCATTCAAGGTGTTGTAAGGCTACAATTACACCCTCTGTTTGTTTAGATTTACCCTCCCCACACGAGTCCTCCGCTCGTCTCTACGAGGCAAGCTAATTCACCGAGGGCAGTGAACTCCGCTTCCTTCGAGACGGAATTCGCCCACCCACGTTCTGGAGACTCCCTTACTTGCTTCACGGCGGATCCGAGCCGGCTCACCCCCCCCCTCCCCCTGGGGCGGGCAGCCAAACGCCCCGGCCCCCGATCGGGGCTGACGACCAGGGCCGGTCTTGTAGAGACGGGTTTCGAACCGCGTCCCTGACAGGCAGCGCACACTCGTATCGGACCAGCCAAGATGCGGTGCGTTAGACCACCACACTATCCCCCTCCCCAGGCTTTCATTTTGAACACAAGCTGATCGAAGCCACTGTAAGAGCATTGGATATTTTAGCCATGAAATTATGCTCAAGAAAAGTGGATCTTAAGCTCAGTTCTAAAACTAGTAAGGCTCTGACTCTCTCTCTCAAAGCCGTCGTGCGTAGCTTGAGAAGGCTCTGTCAGGAAACGGGTTCCGCTCGGTGCACTGGATGCTGAGATGACCCAAGGTTTCGTGTTTTTTAACGTCAGTTCGGTTTTTTTTCCCTCAGGGGCGACTGAATAGCACCTTACCCTGTTTACCTGCGACTGTGGCGAAGCATGAAAACGTCAGCAGCTTTCTGATACGGTCAGGTCATCGCTCTGGGGAGTCCGTGCGCATTGTACAACGCAGAAAAATCCAAGGTTGTGGATTCAGATCTGGGACAGGGATTCTGCTGTAACACGCCGACTAAAAACACATGTGGGCGGACCTTGCGTTAAAATATCTCCATTAGACCTCAATAAGAAAACTGAAGCTGTAGGAACACAGGAATGTTTGATGCTGGGAAGAGGGCATTCAACCCATCTGGTCTTGTCATTTTGCCCACTGCTTCCAGCACACACACTGCCAAGCTTCATCTTTAACCCCCCTCAAGGGCTTTTGATTCTAATATGAGTCCTGGTACGATATTCCACGCATTCACAACCCCCTGTGTGAAAACAACATGTCCTGAGGTTTACCTTTCACCAATGTACACCTATGTCCTCAGGTTCTGATGACATATCTTATGTAACCGTTATTCTTTATTCATCAATTTTAAACATTTTAAAACTCAAGTTTTAGCACATATAGAAACCATCATCTTGACCAGTGAAATCAGTCGAATTATAGTTTTTTTCTGGATTTTTTGTATTTTTTCAAGAGCTTCTATATCTTTTTTATGGTTTGATGCCCTGAAATGGACATTGTACTCTAAATGTGGTCTGATGAAGGCATTCTAACATTGATATCACCGCCTGTACTGTATGCCTTTTTTACTCTTTTCCCCCCCCCGGTTTTCTCCCAATTTAGTGGCCAATTATATGCTCTATTTATTTAGATTCGTCCTCCCCCACGGACTCGTCGCCCGTCCTCCAGGTCAAGCTAATTCCCCGAGGCCGCCGATGATCCGCCTCCTCCGAGACGGAACTCGCCCCCCTTTTCTGGACACACCCTTCACGCTTTGCGGTGAGTTCTTGCCGGCTCCCCCTCCCTCCCTCCCTTCCCCCCGTGGGGCGGACAGCCAAATGCCGCCCCCGATCGGGGCTCCCGACCAGGGCCGATCTGACACAGTCGGGTTTCGACCCGTGACTACAATAGGCAACAGCTCACACTCATTTTTCAAAAGCAAAGCACCAGTCGATGAGAGTCCATTAGACCGCTACGCTATCCTAGGCCCCCTGTGTGTCTTTTTTGAACAATTTGTGATTCTTTGTGGATTCAGCTATTACAGTCCGAGCACATTCTACACTACCCTCTCCCATACTGTGTGCATTATGCAATGCCTTATGCAATAACGTAAATACTTTATCATGATGGCTCATAAATTATGTAGTGTTATGCAAATGATGTACAAAATCTATATATGCACCCACATGTACTATATTACTCTACATTAGTCATGTCTTGCTGGGGAGATCACACCTGTTTCCAAAGGAGACCCTACCCCACAGCTGTCCTCCGAAATGAATCAGAATCCCACTGCAGCTAGTCCAGAATGCTGCCGCACGTCTGGTGTTCAATCAACCCAACTTTATGCATGTCCCTGCTCTATACTCTTCTCTGCACTGGCTCCCCATCGCAGCACGTATCAGATTCAAATCACTGGTGCTGGCTTATCAAGCGGCTAGAGGAACTGCTCCCCCTTGCCTCCAGACACTCATCACACCCTACACCCTACACCCCAGCCAGACCCCTCCGCTCCGCCTCCTCTGGTAAACTGACTGTCCCATCCCTCCGGGCGCCCGGCAGCTGCTCCTCGCGGTCTCGCCTCTTCTCTGTCCTGACCCCTCGCTGGTGGAACGATCTTCCACACTCGGTCAGGACCACAGAATCACTTGCCATCTTCCGCAAGAGACTCAAAGCCCACCTTTTCAGACTCCACTACCACTGAATTCTGTACATCTAGCCAATTGTCACCACCACTGCCTACTTGTTTACTACTTTTTGTATATGTATACTTGTTTACACCTAAAAAAAAATATGTACTAACCTTTTCCTTCCCAGTGTTACAGGTATGGTACGCAGCTGCCAAAAACGATGTCTGTCGCTGTATAACTGCACTGATCTCTTGCGCAAGCTATGATTGTTCTTACCATGTATTAATGCACATCTTGTAAGTCGCTCTGGATAAGAACGTCTGCTAAATGCTTAAAATGTAAAGTGTAAAAATGTAAAACACCTCTCATCCCATACCCACAACATATGCTACAGTGTTGCCAATGGCAATTGATGCTGCAGATCTTTCCTGAATGTTGTCTCTGATATATAAAACAGTCACATCTGTTTTTAATGTATAGGCCTAATTAAGAGCTAAATCCACTTCTATGGACAATTTGAATTTCTTTTTGGTTTTGTTATGAAAACAATTGCCCGATTGGCAATTCCACTCTAATGAACTGAATGCTGAAATGTTTCAGTCCTTTAGGTTCACCTCCATGTTATATTGTCTGATGAGCCAGATGAGAGTCATCTCGGTCGAGCAGCACAGGAAGTGAGGTCACATCTGGTGTTTTGACCTGACTGTTTGAATGCAGGTTTGAATCCCTGCTCGTTAATGCCGGGCAGACTCTTGTCCAATATGAGCAACGTGACAACATACCCATTCCCATTGATACATTTGAATAATCACTTTTTGTGGGACATTAACATGTATCTACTTACTCCCTTTGGTCTGCTTTTAGGATTGTTCAGGTGGCAAACTTTATTTATTTATGATTTAATTTGTCTTCAGATCTTCCCCCGATTTTCATCCCAGTTTGGTGGCCAAATGTACACTCTATTGATTCAATTACCCTCCCCGCGATCCCGCCGTCTGTAACTACGGGACCAGCTGCTACCCTGGGACCAGCAGTGACGAGGGCGAGCGAGCCGCCTGCCTCCTTCGAGACGGAACCTGCCAAGCCATCAACCGTGAATCCAATACACGCAGAGAAGCTTTCTGTACCTGCGGTGAGCTCGTGCCGGCTTCCCTCCCCCCTCCCCCTCCCCCTGGGGCCGACAGCCAATTGCAGCCCCCCAGGCAAAACTCCCAGGCTGTGTTCGAAACCGTTCCCTATTCCCTATATAGTGTACTATATAGCGTGTTCGCCATTTTGTTGTGTTGTTTGAATTCTCAACTGTTAATTTCGTTCACTATATAGTGCACTATAAAATACCCACAATTCACAGTGATTTGTAGTGAACAGCGAATGTACCCTACAGTTTCTCCCGTATACCATAATGCAATGCGGTCGTGTCTTAGTTAGCTCATGACTTCCATAACGGTAGCTATTGGTGGCTAAAGCAGTGGCTAGCAGACAGCACCACAGTTGACAAAACCACACTTGCACATCATTAGAATTTCAACAATTTATTTGGGATTTCACATTCAAAACTGAACATGCAAACCCGATACCACCTGAGTACATTTCAACCTGCTGTCATGAGTGCTCGGTTTGTTTACGTGATACTGGGCGCATCCGCTGGCGTCACCTGAATATCCGGCACATTTTTTTTGACGCAAATGACGTTCAGTTGTAGTGTCCGAAAACAGTTTAATCATTCACTACATGGAACACTACATAGCGAACACTATATAGGGAATGAGTGAACGAGTGAACGCTTTTCGAACACAGCCCCAGCCAGAGCCGGGCTGGCGCAGCCGGGTTGGAATCGAACCCTGGCCACAATGGGCAACCTGCACTCCGGGCAAGTGCTTTTACCGGTTGAGCCACCAGGGGGCAGGTGGCCATTTTTATTAAGGAACCCCCCCTACTCTCTCACTCCTTCATGCCATAGAAGATAGCTAGTCCCAGACAGTCAGATCTCGAGAGATCTCAAGACACTCACAAATTCCCGTCTGGGAACAGCCCTTGCTGTAGCAGCAGTCGCCATGCCAGGGACCTGGCTGCTTAGACATCGCTCAGATTCTGCTTCTCAGAGGTCTGACACACGCCTCCTCTCACTATTCAACCACCTCCCTGTGCCTCACAGTTTATCATCGACGGTTTGATTCGCCACCTTCACCTTAGACCCGCCTTCACCGAGTTGATATGATTGGTTAGAAAATGCCTGTTAGACTCATGGCGGAGAGGTATAAGTTTGGTACTCAAGGCTAGACGATAGCAGATAGCACATCAGACCGTCCTGCAGACTAATGATGCTGTGTTCGGCACTCCTCGCCTTATTGCGAGTGACATCTTAGCTCATTAGTATTCACCTCTTAAGCTCGCTTCAAATTAAGTCCCGGCAGCACCCAGTATCAGATCTGGTGTGGGGAGGGATCTGACAGCTGTGTAAACACTTCCCTCCCATCAGGGACATTAGCATAAACGCAGTGTGGACCTCTGCTGCAGCTGTGTGTCGCCAGCTATCGCTGCAGACCCTGAGTTTCTTACAAAGTGTGTAGGTGGCAGTGGCAGACTTTACTCATTGTGAGAGAGACGCGGGTATTACAGGCTTGAGACTCTGCTGTTCTCTTTTGCACACTGGTTACCCTGAGTCACCTCAGTATCCATACTGAGTCACCTCAGTGTCCTGCTCAATAGATGAAAAATGTCTACAGGGGTCACCAACCTTTTTGAAACTGAGAGCTACTTCATGGGTACTGAGTCATACGAAGGGCTACCAGTTTGATACACTCTTCTGAAATAACAAATTTGCTCAGTTTGCCTTTAGTTATATATTATTATTAATGATAAATGATACTCATCTATGTGAAGACACTGATCACGTTAATGATTTCTCACAATAATTATCAACAATGACTTAACAAGGTGGGAAAAGATAATATCAATATTCAACACTTTTAGACGCAGCTCACTGGAGAGTTGTGTTATTTTTAGAACAGGCCTGCAGGCAACTCATGTGGTCCTTTGGTGCCCAAACCGTTTTGATCCCTGGTCTAGAGCATAACCTTTTGCCTTTGACCTCATTTTTCTGCATGATTTTTGGAATGCCCTTTTGGTCAAGTTGGAATTCGAAGTCCACCTTTTGGACAGGCTGAATGCCCTTTAGTATGTCCCCTCCATCGTTGTCAATTTGTGGGGGTGAATTTAATGCAAATCTGCTCAAAAGTGCAGCCGGCCAGCACTCGTTTTAACTCTGCATTTGGAGGGCAGCCAGTGCAGGCACTCACATCGACCAGAGGTGTCGCTATTGAGCGACGAGTGAACGGAGGATGCCCTTCTGACTGAAATTGGTTTGACCGGAGGTCTTCCTTGCAGACAGATGGCTATTACAATAAACACCTTGCTCAATGGAGCAGGACAATAAGTACAACTACTTTATCAAGTAAGACATTTTTTGGCAAATAGTATGTTTGCTCCCACTATTTTAAGCCCTGTGAGAGCGGGCCAGGTGATGCTGTGTTGCACAGCGCGGCATGGAGACACATGAGCCTGTCCCAGATCGGTGCTGGTACTGTTCCAGCCCCCCCACAGTGTTCTGAGCCCCTGCCGTGGAAATGTGCTGAGCTCTCTCTCTGTCTCTGTCTCTGTCTCTGTCTCTGTGTCTGTCTCTCTCTCTCTCTGTCTCTGTCTCTGTCTCTGTCTCTGTCTCTGTCTCTGTCTCTCTCTCTCTCTCTCTCTCTCTCTCTCTCTCTCTCTGTCTCTCTCTCTCTCTGTCTCTGTCTCTGTCTCTCTCTCTCTCTCTCTCTCTCTCTCTCTCTCTCTGTCTCTGTCTCTGTCTCTGTCTCTGTCTCTGTCTCTGTCTCTGTCTCTGTCTCTCTGTCTCTGTCTCTGTCTCTGTGTCTGTCTCTGTCAAGTTCAATTTCAAATTCAAATCAGCTTTATTGGCATGACAAGCACAAGACACTGACAATTTATAATAGAATATCACAATAATAAGAACATAAGAATACATAATGACGAGAACGGGCCATTCGGCCCATCTAGGCTCGTCATGTCCTAATCTAAAGAGTATCTAGTACTGCATCTAGCCTGGACTTGAATAGCCCTAAGTGTTTCTGCCTCTACTACCCAACCTGGCAAGCTGTTCCAGGCATTGACTAGTGGGGTGGGGAGTATTGATGAACAATTTAAATAAAACACAGAAAATAACTAAAATAATAATCATAAAAAGGAACAATATAAACAGATCTGCCCTAGTGACAGTGTGATACAGTGGTTTACTGCTCCCTGTCCCTCTAGTCTGTGGCACGATGCCACACACCGTGCAGCCAGTGGTGCTGTGGCTCCCTCTCCCAGTATGATTGATCATTTTTCATTTCCCCCACGTTTTAGAATTTTGGGACGGATATTTCAATCTTTTAAAAATATTTTTCTTTTAATCGTATATATTTTTCACAATGTATCTCTCTCTCTCTCTCTCTCCCTCTTCATCTCTCTCTCAATTCAGTTCAAATGCTTTTATTGGCATGTTTTATTTGGCGATATGAGGACTCATATT
>JAINUG010000137.1:2165000-2197500 GCA_029706075.1 Aldrovandia affinis | reverse complement strand
GCTCAGGCTCGCCGCACTCGCATGCTGCACTGTCTGCCAAGCCCCACTTCATCATGGCTGATTTGAAGCAGCCGACTCCAGTGCGCAGGCGGTTTAGTAGGGTCCATTGCCGGCGTGGTAGGTCCTCTCCTTCAACGCCTTCTCCCGGGTCCCAGATGTAGCGGTGGATACGGGAGGGCCCAGCAGACTCCCACTCCTGCTTCCAAGATGCTGCCAGCCATGCGTTTGTGGACAAGTCCTCCGGGATGGAGCGGAGCATCTCTTGTGCCGCCTTGTTGTAAGGGTGGCGGGACTTAAGTCTGTTTGGGGGCTTTGTATCCACTGTAGCGTTGTGCAGGATATGCCAGTCGTGTATCTGGGCTTTCCTTGCTAGCTTGAGGGTTGCAGCCTCTCGTCGGAGGCTGGCCGGGGCAATTCCTGCCAAGACTGGGAGGTAGGACACTGGAGTGGGCTTCAGGCAGCCAGTTATGGTCCGGAGAGAGTTGTTAATTACGGTGTCTACCTTTTTGACATGCGGGCTCCTACACCAGGCTGGGGCGAAGTATTCAGCTGCAGAGAAGACCAGGGCTTGGGTGGAAATTCGTAGTGTGTTGGCAGATGCTCCCCAGGTCGTACCAGCAAGACGTCGGATGAGTGAGACCCTTGATGTCACCTTGGCCTTCACGTCTTCAAGGTGTTGGTTGAAGGACAGTGTTCTGTCCAAGCGTACCCCGAGGTATTTTGGGGCTTGCTGGAACTCCAGGCGCTTGTTGTCAACACACACATTCATTTCCCTTTTTGCCTCTCGGTTGTAGAGGTGGTATGCCGCCGACACCGTCTTCCCTGTACTGAGCTGCAGGCGCCACCTGCGGAGGTAGGTAACCAAGATTCCCATGTCCTGGTTAAGACCATCCTCCATCGCCTTCCAGGTTGGTTGTCGCAGCATAATGGCCAGGTCATCTGCGTACCCATATTTCCTCGATGCTGTCTCCGGTAGGTCGTAGATGTAGATGTTAAACAGCATCGGGGAAAGGACAGAGCCCTGAGGGACCATTAAGTGACCTGCACCTACACGCTGGAGTGCATGCGCTCCTCTGATGAACCTGCCTGAGGCCCAGTGACTATTTTACACCCTGCAGTCCACCCAGTGCTACAGGAGAGGGCTAGCACCGACCGGAGGTGAGGCATTAGTCTCGCTGACACCAACTGGGAGCTTACAGGCGCCTGGTGTGTCAAATGTGGTAACCGGAAGAACCCTGGAACCTCAGTCCACCCAAACCCGGCTCCAGACACTCCTCTAACAGAGTGCCTGGATAGCTTCATTAACTTTTCTGACCTAGACTTCCTGCAACCTGATTAGCGGCCGTGGATTTTCTTTTTTTTTAAATAATTAGTTTCAGATTTTATCCCGTTTGGTAGCCAATTACACCCGCTATTTTCAAGTCAATCCCCCTCGTAATGTGAGTTCGCTGCCGTAGCCCTGTGACCAGTAGTGACGAGGGCGATGTATCGTCTCCTCCGAGACGGCACTCGCCAAGCCGTCGACCGTAACCCGGTACTACAGAGCCACTCCTGTGCACAGCGAACGTCCTGTCGGCTTCCCTCCCCCCTCCCTGGGGCGGACAGCCAATCACCGCCCCCAGTGGCACTCCCGACCAGAGCCGACTCTGGCGTGGCTGGTGGGATCGAACCCCGTGGCGTCGAACGTTGTAACCACTGGACCACACGGGCGGCCCTGCGGCCGTGGATTTCTGATGGTGGGTTTGGTCGACTGCGGCGGTTTATCATTTCATTGGTTCTTTCGCGTGGTTCTTGTGTGGCTCAGTAGGTAGAGAACGGCATTGACAATGCTTAGGTTGTGGGTTCGATTCCCACTGCGACCACATATACTGAAAAATGTATGCATTCACTACTGTAAGTCACTTTGGACAAAAGTGTCTGTTAAATATATTATGCACTCACCCCCCCTGAGACTTGTGAATATTTGCATCAGAAGAGTGAGAAACATGGTTAGGCTCATACAGTACCAGTCAAAAGTTTGGGCACACCTGCTGGAAACTAGGTTTATCTCATAATTGACAATGTTTTACACCATATACGTTTCTGTAAATACTTGGAGATTTCAAAAAACGCATGTAACAATAAACAAAAGGAACATCAAAGCAATGTTCAAGAAAATTGAATTGAAAATTGAATCTTGGATTCTTCAAAATAGTCACCCTTTGGCATGAGAATAGCCTCACAAACAGGGGCCATTCGGTTTATTAATTTTTGGCAGGAAATCACCCGACATGTTTTCCCAGCTATCCTGCAGCAATTCCCAGAGAAACTTGTGGGTTGCTTTGCTTTGATTCTTCCTTTCCAGTTTGTCCCATACAAGTTCTATGGGATTGAGGTCTGGACACTGGGCAGGCCAGGTCTTTAGTTTGAGTTGTCGTTCACGTTCCTCCTTCACCAGATAGTTCTTGCACAACTTGTGTGCAACAAAGTGTGTTTCGGGTTGTTTTCTTGCTGAAGAATGAAGGAGTGCCCAATTGGCTGTAATCCAGATGTGTCCAAACTTTTGACTGGTACTGTAGTTATGATAGTTATGTGCCTAACAAGTAAGGTTACCCTCACCCGGGGCTGGCGGATGGCCCAGCGGTCTAGTGCACCGCGCTTTGGAGCGGTGTGCGCTGCCCGTCAGAGACGCGGATCGAAACCCGCGTTTCTACCAGACCGGCCCTGGTCGTCAGCCCGATCGGAGGCGGCATTTGGCTGTCCGGGGGAGGCGGGAGGGAGAGCCGGCACGAGTCCGCCGAGGAGAAGGTTAATGGAGTCCGTGGAAGATCTCCGTCTCGAAAGAAGGCGGGGAAATAGGTCCAGGAATACGAATCTCGTTCCCGGAGGACGGGCGGCGGACTCGTGAGGGTGGGGAATTGAAAAATAAAATAGAGGGTATAATTGGCTACTAAATTGGGAGAAAAACGGGGGAAAAAATCAGAAATAAATTTATTTTTAAAAAAAAGGTTACCCTCACCCATGGCTGGACAACAAACCGTTTATTCTCTGCCTGGTGGTGGACTTTCATGATGTTAGTAGTTTGTGATGAAATTCTAATCATTGTTCAAAAGGCTCATAAATATCTGTGTAGGTGTAATCTTTCTAGTTCTAGATACTTAATTTACATTTCAGTGCATGCTCTTGTAAGTAGTTTGATGTGTGTTTGTGTGTCTGCACGCGTATGTATGTATAAACATGACCTGCTTTAGTAGCATCCAGGCATGTCTGCAACAGCACAAATGGAACCCATACAGATTGCATTGCTTGTCATGTTTGGTCAAGATTGTGTGTACCTATGTGGGTCTGGCAGTTTACTGTACTCTGAAAAAACCCATATATATCTCTGAAGACACACATATCTAATTCAAGTTTGAGATTAACCACGTGTTCTGCGGGGGACAGAAATAGTCTATGTCTTTGAAAGTGAGCTAGCAGGGATAATGTTTAGTTTGGATGGTACAAAGACATGGATTTTCATTTTCACACTGAAATGCACTTGGTGATCCGATCTTCAGAAGGGTCTGTGTAATTCCACTCCACAGAATAAGCGCACCTTTCTGAGAGAGAGAGAGAGAGAGAGAGAGAGAGATAGAACTTCAGAATGGCTGATCTGGAGGGGAGATGAGGCTCTGTAGCGCTGGAGGAGGGTGTCTTTTGATCTGAATGCCTTAATGCTGAACTCTCCAGGGAAAAATAAGTATATAAAAGAATTCACAATCTCCCAGTGCTATCTCCTGCTCCTGTCAAAATATTGGGCTTAAGGAAATTCACAGAACTGAGCTGTGCGTATACGTGTGTGCAGCGGGTTTCTGTCATTAAGAAACCTCCTGCACACGTGGTTCTGTAGGTAGAGCACGGCGTTGGCAACGCTTAGGTTGTGGGTTCAATTCCCACTGGGACCGCATATACTGAAAAACGTATGCATTCATTACTGTAAGTCGCTTTGGATGAAAAGCGTCTGCTAAATGGCATATATTATATTATGGAAACTGACTTCTGTGGGTTTCTGTGATAAAATCGCCCTCAGTAGGGTGTGACTTCAGCAGGTTTCTATTAAAACGCCCTCAGTAGGGTGTGACTTCAGCAGGTTTCTGTGATTAAAACGCCCTCAGTAGGGTGTGTCTTCAGCAGGTTTCTGTGATTAAAACGCCCTCAGTAGGGTGTGACTTCAGCAGGTTTCTGTGTTTAAAACGCCCTCAGTAGGGTGTGACTTCAGCAGGTTTCTGTGTTTAAAACGCCCTCAGTAGGGTGTGACCTCAGCAGGTTTTTGTGATTAAAACGCCCTCAGTAGGGTGTGACCTCAGCAGGTTTCTGTGATTAAAACGCCCTCAGTAGGGTGTGACTTCAGCAGGTTTCTGCCTTTAAAACGCCCTCAGTAGGGTGTGACTTCAGCAGGTTTCTGTGTTTAAAACGCCCTCAGTAGGGTGTGACTTCAGTGGGTTTCTGTGATTAAAACGCCCTCAGTAGGGTGTGACTTCAGCAGGTTTCTGTGTTTAAAACGCCCTCAGTAGGGTGTGACTTCAGCAGGTTTCTGTGATTAAAACGCCCTCAGTAGGGTGTGACTTCAGCGGGTTTCTGTGTTTAAAACGCCCTCAGTAGGGTGTGACTTTAGCAGGTTTCTGTGTTTAAAACGCCCTCAGTAGGGTGTGACTTTAGCAGGTTTCCGTGTTTAAAACGCCCTCAGTAGGGTGTGACTTTAGCAGGTTTCTGTGTTTAAAACGCCCTCAGTAGGGTGTGACTTTAGCAGGTTTCCGTGTTTAAAACGCCCTCAGTAGGGTGTGACTTCAGCAGGTTTCTGTGTTTAAAACGCCCTCAGTAGGGTGTGACTTCAGCAGGTTTCTGTGTTTAAAACGCCCTCAGTAGGGTGTGACTTCAGCAGGTTTCTGTGTTTAAAACGCCCTCAGTAGGGTGTGACTTCAGCAGGTTTCTGTGATTAAAACGCCCTCAGTAGGGTGTGACCTCAGCAGTTTCTGTGATTAAAACGCCCTCAGTAGGGTGTGACCTCAGTAGGTTTCCACGATTAAAACGCCCTCAGTAGGGTGTGACTTCACCAGTTTCTGTGTTTAAACGCCCTCAGTAGGGTGTGACTTCAGCAGGTTTCTGTGATTAAAACGCCCTCAGTAGGGTGTGACTTCAGCAGGTTTCCGTGTTTAAAACGCCCTCAGTAGGGTGTGACTTAAGCAGGTTGCTGTGATCAAAACGCCCTCAGTAGGGTGTGACTTAAGCAGGTTTCTATTAAAACGCCCTCAGTAGGGTGTGACCTCAGTAGGGTGTGACTTCAGCGGGTTTCTGTGATTAAAACGCCCTCAGTAGGGTGTGACTTCACCAGGTTTCTGTGTTTAAAACGCCCTCAGTAGGGTGTGACTTCACCAGTTTCTGTGTTTAAAACGCCCTCAGTAGGGTGTGACTTCAGCAGGTTTCTGTGATCAAAACGCCTAATGTTCAGGGACAGGCGGAGGGTAGGTCTGAACAGAGAGGCTGAGGTGCTTATACGATGCGGCATCGACACAATCGAGCTAAACTGCTCCCTTCCGTCCTGTTTCCCGCTCCACTGTGGGTAGAATTTATTAGCCAATTTCAGGAGATAATGAGGCGGCATTCATTACGTCCAATTATTCTGTTTACTCATCTCTTTAGCAAGGTCTTAATGCTTCCTCCAAATATTTATCACTGAGGGATTCTGGGTTCTTTCTGCCTGCTTCCTAGGAAAAATGGCTTGGCAGAAATTAGCACAAACTGATGAAGAAATGTTAATGGAGCTGTTCCACTTGGCCAGTAAGTGTGAATCTGGGAGCTGTAGGATTTAGTATGCTCTTATCGAATTGTATTAATAACACTGCAGCAGGATATTTTTTCAAAGCTTTACAGGGACGCAAAACAACAGTGCCCCACATGCTCTGCCCAATCAGCTCACAATGGATATATACTCTGCCCAGTCACAGCTCACAATGGATATATACTCTGCCCAGTCACAGCTCACAATGGATATATACTCTGCCCAGTCACAGCTCACAATGGATATATACTCTGCCCAGTCACAGCTCACAATGGATATATACTCTGCCCAGTCACAGCTCACAATGGATATATACTCTGCCCAATCAGCTCACAATGGATATATACTCTGCCCAATCACAGCTCACAATGGATATATACTCTGCCCAGTCACAGCTCACAATGGATATATACTCTGCCCAATCAGCTCACAATGGATATATACTCTGCCCAATCAGCTCACAATGGATATATACTCTGCCCAATCAGCTCACAATGGATATATACTCTGCCCAGTCACAGCTCACAATGGATATATACTCTGCCCAATCACAGCTCACAATGGATATATACTCTGCCCAATCAGCTCACAATGGATATATACTCTGCCCAATCACAGCTCACAATAGATATATACTCTGCCCAATCAGCTCACAATGGATATATACTCTGCCCAATCACAGCTCACAATGGATATATACTCTGCCCAATCAGCTCACAATGGATATATACTCTGCCCAGTCACAGCTCACAATGGATATATGCTCTGCCCAATCACAGCTCACAATGGATATATACTCTGCCCAGTCACAGCTCACAATGGATATATACTCTGCCCAGTCACAGCTCACAATGGATATATACTCTGCCCAATCACAGCTCACAATGGATATATACTCTGCCCAATCACAGCTCACAATGGATATATACTCTGCCCAATCAGCTCACAATGGATATATACTCTGCCCAATCACAGCTCACAATAGATATATACTCTGCCCAATCAGCTCACAATGGATATATACTCTGCCCAATCAGCTCACAATGGATATATACTCTGCCCAATCACAGCTCACAATGGATATATACTCTGCCCAATCAGCTCACAATGGATATATACTCTGCCCAATCAGCTCACAATGGATATATACTCTGCCCAATCACAGCTCATGATGGAGATATTCTCTGCTCAGTGACAGCTTACCAGGAGACCTCTCACCTCTGGTTCCAGCTTTACAGTGGGAAAGGGCTCTAATGAGCCAGCCTGGTTCCAGCTCTACAGTGGGAAAGGGCTATAATGAGCCAGTCTGGTTCAGCTCTACAGTGGGAAAGGGCTCTAATGAGCCAGCCTGGTTCAGCTCTACAGTGGGAAAGGGCTCTAATGAGCCAGCCTGGTTCCTGCTCTACAGTGGGAAAGGGGTTATTGTCAGTAGCATCACCCAGGGTGAGAAGGATGCATGCAAACTGGTTAAAAAGTGTTCAAGTTGGTAAGAGATGGACTGCGCTTTTCTGAAAGGATTCTGGGCACGCTCAGTGCGGCTCCCCGCTCTCTCCCCTCCTCTGAAATGAGGGATGGGTCCCGTGTGTAACCTTGGGAGGCCAGAGCCCGCGGAGGGCCCGGTGTGTTTGTGGAGAGCAGCGGGGGGAAAAAAACGGATCTATTGATTTTCAGCCTCGCGCTCTGACCACCAAACTGTGTGTGCGACCTCTAATGACTGCGCTGCAGGGGCAATGCATTCCGCCCGCCCCGCGTGATGTCAGACACTGGGTTACTTACTTAGTCACATGACCACTTCCCCTCCAGCATCCAGCAACATTTTCTCTCTCCCCCTAAAACTGGCAGCGCACAAGTTTAGCCTGTTGTCAGGACGTGGGTGTCATGCGCGTGTGTTTTGAATATATATATGGGCCGTACGCCACGATGCTTTGCATATGCTTGGTGTGCAGTTCACCCTGCCGGTTTGCATATGCTTAGCGTGTGCCCTGATGTTCGCTGTTTAGTGTTTGCTCTTTTTGTCAAGGGACCAGAACAAAGCCTCGAGCCTCTTTAGGCTACCCTCCCAGCTAAATTCTGCATCATTGGTTAAATAGCCCACACTGTCAAGGCAACAAGCAGGCACTGTACGAAATGTCAGTATGAAAGTAAGCCCAGGGCGATTGTAGTAGTGAATGCATACATTTTTCAGTATATGTGGCCCCAGTGAGAATTGAACCCACAACCTTAAGCGTTGCGAATGCCACGCTCTACCTACTGAGCCACAGAGAACCACGGCTCCTCTCAGCTTACACTTGTATTAAGTTCAAGCGTAAGAGCACACTGTTGTGACTACACTACCATTAGAGATCTTTTTCAGCGGGGAAACTATGCATGCAAAGCTGCAGGCCCATCCTCTCCGTCACCCAGCCTAATTAGACAGAGGGGCGACAGTGTAGGGGACGGCACATCCACTTCCCCAAGCAGAACTTTCCATGAACCGGGAGAATTCCCAGGATTCACTTTGGGGAAATGGTGCATTCTGGGACCCCTCTACTGCAACGTATTCTGTGCAAGGAAACGTGTTTACAGCCACACAGCCTCCCTCCCCTTCCTCCAGACAGACACACACCGCTTCAGTATCTATGTGGCTGTGCTGTGTTTGTGTAGTGCAGTATCTATGTGTCTGTGCTGTGTGTATAGTGCAGTATCTGTGTGTCTGTGCTGTGTGTGTATAGTGCAGTATCTATGTGTCTGTGCTGTGTTTCTCTAGTGTAGTATCTATGTGTCTGTGCTGTGTTTCTCTAGTGTAGTATCTATGTGTCTGTGCTGTGTTTCTCTAGTGTAGTATCTGTGTGTCTGTGCTGTGTGTGTAGTGCAGTATCTGTGTGTCTGTGCTGTGTGTGTATAGTGCAGTATCTATGTGTCTGTGCTGTGTGTGTATAGTGCAGTATCTGTGTGTCTGTGCTGTGTGTGTGTATAGTGCAGTATCTGTGTGTCTGTGCTGTGTGTGTGTGTAGTGCAGTATCTGTGTGTCTGTGCTGTGTGTGTGTATAGTGCAGTATCTGTGTGTCTGTGCTGTGTGTGTGTATAGTGCAGTATCTGTGTGTCTGTGCTGTGTGTGTGTAGTGTGTCTGTGTGTCTGTGCTGTGTGTGTGTATAGTGCAGTATCTGTGTGTGTGTGCTGTGTGTGTATAGTGCAGTATCTGTGTGTCTGTGCTGTGTGTGTGTAGTGCAGTATCTGTGTGTCTGTGCTGTGTGTGTGTAGTGCAGTATCTGTGTGTCTGTGCTGTGTGTGTGTATAGTGCAGTATCTGTGTGTCTGTGCTGTGTGTGTGTAGTGCAGTATCTGTGTGTCTGTGCTGTGTGTGTGTAGTGCAGTATCTGTGTGTCTGTGCTGTGTGTGTGTGTGTGTGTGTGTGTGGTGCAGTATCTGTGTGTCTGTGCTGTGTGTGTATAGTGCAGTATCTGTGTGTCTGTGCTGTGTGTGTGTATAGTGCAGTATCTGTGTGTCTGTGCTGTGTGTGTGTAGTGCAGTATTTGTGTGTCTGTGCTGTGTGTGTATAGTGCAGTATCTGTGTGTCTGTGCTGTGTGTGTATAGTGCAGTATCTGTGTGTCTGTGCTGTGTGTGTGTATAGTGCAGTATCTGTGTGTCTGTGCTGTGTGTGTATAGTGCAGTATCTGTGTGTCTGTGCTGTGTGTGTAGTGCAGTATCTGTGTGTCTGTGCTGTGTGTGTGAATAGTGCAGTATCTGTGTGTCTGTGCTGTGTGTGTGTGTGTGTAGTGCAGTATCTGTGTGTCTGTGCTGTGTGTGTATAGTGCAGTATCTGTGTGTCTGTGCTGTGTTTGTGTAGTGCAGTATCGGTGTGTCTGTGCTGTGTGTGTATAGTGCAGTATCTGTGTGTCTGTGCTGTGTGTGTGTATAGTGCAGTATCTATGTGTCTGTGCTGTGTGTGTGTAGTGCAGTATCTGTGTGTCTGTGCTGTGTGTGTATAGTGCAGTATCTATGTGTCTGTGCTGTGTGTGTGTAGTGCAGTATCTGTGTGTCTGTGCTGTGTGTGTGTATAGTGCAGTATCTGTGTGTCTGTGCTGTGTGTGTGTATAGTGCAGTATCTATGTGTCTGTGCTGTGTGTGTGTAGTGCAGTATCTGTGTGTCTGTGCTGTGTGTGTGTATAGTGCAGTATCTGTGTGTCTGTGCTGTGTGTGTATAGTGCAGTATCTATGTGTCTGTGCTGTGTGTGTAGTGCAGTATCTGTGTGTCTGTGCTGTGTTTCTCTAGTGTAGTATCTATGTGGCTGTATCTGTCTGCCTTAAAGCTAGCATATCTATGAATGTTCCTGAATAGAAGCTGAATGAATCAGTGCATCATCAGGGACATCTCCTCCTCTCCAAAAAATCAATGTAGCTTAAATTAAAACATTTAAAATTCTCCTTCTTAAATACCTCCCAGATTTAAATCAAGGGGAGCGTCAAGATTTGCCCCAAATGTCTGCGCATCCTGTTCAGTCTCCGCTTCCCTGTCCTGCAGCTGTGAGAACCTCCACAGCTGTCATCTGCACTGCAGTGATTTATACTCGTCAAATTTATATTCCTCTGAGTTCAGAATCAAGAGCTTCTACATTCTCTGTTCCACAGCTTCTACAGCTCACATTTTAGTACTTCCACATTATCCATTTATACAGCTGGGTATTTACCCATCATCGATTTATATTGCTGGGTATTTACAAATGATCTATTTATATAGTTGAGTATTTAAACATCCATTTATACAGCTGGGTATTTACCATCATCAATTTATATTGCTGGGTATTTATAAAATATCTATTTATATAGCTGGGTATTTACATATGAATCAATTACATGGCTGGATATTTACCCACGATCAACTTATATTGCTGCGTATTTACACAGTATCATTACATGTGTACAAATGTAATTCTGATGCTTTTCAGTATGTTCAATGTGGCTCAGTGAATCCAAGTGTGGCACAATGATAAAGACAAATGCCAATAATAACAGCATCATAGGAATGTGCAACATGTTCCTGTTTTGTAGGTGATATAACGTACGTGGTGGCATTTAAAGCATATTTAAAACTCATGAATTGAAAGACAGATATCGGTATGGATTCAGTTGAAAACAATATTCAGCCTGGCGGATGGCGCAGCGGTCTAACGCATCACGCTTCGGAGTGGTGTGCGCTGCCCATCAGGGAAGCGGTTCGAAACCCGCGTCTCTACCAGACCGGCCCTGGTCGTCAGCCCCGATCGGAGGCGGCATTTGGCTGTCCGCCTCCGGGGGGGGGGAGGGAGAGCCGGCACGAGTCCGTCGAGGAGAAGGTTAAGGAGTCCGTGGAAGATTTCCCATCTCGAAAGAGGCAGGAACACTCAACCAGGAATGTGTGTCTCGATCCCGGAGGACCGGCGATGGACTCGTGGGGGTGGGGAATTGAAATAAATAGAGGGTTTAATTGGCAACCAAATTGGGAGAAAAACGGGGAAAAAATCTGAAAATAAATGTATAAAAGAAAACAGTATTCAGAGCAACCTCGTGCCTTCCTCGTGTATTTGTTCCTCTGTTCAAAAAATGAAAAAGATTGATTGATTGATTGACTGATTGAGGGTATTGTGCGGTTTGTGTCTGCTGAATAAAGTTTTGCTTCTTCCTCCTCCTCCGACTGACTTGCAGCAGCAGCAGCTCAGAGCTTCTTGCATCCAGTGACATCAGCAGCAGTCAGATACGGGTTGGGCTCTACACGGTGCAAGAAATGGATCACTTCTCCCCCTTTCCGTCTCACTTCTCAAAAAAAAGCTTTTTTGCTGCAAGAAGGCCCACTTAAAAGTAGAACTTTAAAAAAGTAGAACCTTCTTGCTTTGCTGTAAGTCATTTAGATAGACATCATTATATCTTTTTTTTTTACTCTTCACTTCTATGAGGTACATTGCTTGAGCGGTTTAGCGGAGGACGGTAATTAGTATCTGTCGGCGCGCCTCTGCCGGGCTCTGCTCAAGTATTCTCCTTCATCTCCCACACGGCCCACCACTGCTGTGGCTGCCATTTTGGCCCGGGCGCCACGATCGAGGCGTCGCCATCGAGATCAAACACCGCGGAAAGATATTCTTTATACGACTTGAGGAAAATCTGTATGCGAGTGCGAGCGCAGATTGTGTGTGGGGAAAGGGGGACAGACTCGGTTGCTTTAAATTCATGACTCGCCTGCGATTTACATCCAAAGCTACAAACCACAAACTCTCCACGGAGCGTCCCCCCCCCCCCCCCCCCTCCTGCTCCAGCACACTCTTTCATCCGCGGGGTACAGAAAGTGTGATTATTCCTGAGCTGGGCGCTGGGGTTCACCAGGGTGGTGGGGGGGGTGTTTCATTACCGCGCGCCCTGTGTATCTCCCACGGAGTGCGATAGAAACACTGACTGAGTGTTAAATATTCAACACCCTGGGTCACTCCCAGGAGCTCTGTGCACTGGTGCACTGGTAGCCTCGCGTTTCAGGCTTGTGTCTCTAAACCTGGCGAAGGCAGCGCAGTTATCACACATAGTTCTGACCCGTCATGTCAACATTGTGAAGTAGGCGGGTCTAGGGCGAGGGCGCCGTTTCATTTGACATTTTACATTTTAAGCATTTAGCAGACGCTCTTATCCAGAGTGACTTACAAGATGTGCATTAATACATGGTAAGAACAATCATAGTTCGCGCAAGAGATCAGTGCAGTAATACAGTGATAGACATTGTTGTAGACAGCTGCATACCATACCTGTAACACTGGGAAGGAAAAGGTTAGTAATTATTATTATTATTATTATTTTTCATGAGGAGTAAGCAGGGATACATATACAAAAAGTTTTGAGCAAGTAGGCAGTAGTGATGACAATTGGCTAGATGGACAGAATTAAGTGGTAGTGGAGTCTGAAAAGGTGGGGTTTGGGTTTCAAACTGGTGATTTGAACATGAACTGTGAGACGTGTGTCAACTACGTCACATTTCCGCCAAACCACCCAATGGGAATCTGTCTGAGCGATGTCTAAGATGCCATGTCCCCATGGCGATGGCTGTGACAGTAAAGGCTGTTCCCGAGTGGTAAGGGTGTGTGAGCATGAGGCAAGGCCGTCTTGAGATCTCTCGAGGTCCGAGTGTGAGCTCTGAGCCGAGTGCACAGGAGATGTGAGAGTCAGGTTCTGTGTGGCTCAGTTGGTAGAGCACGGCGCTGACAACGCTTAGGTTGTGGGTTCATTTCCCAATGGGGCCACATATACTGAAAAATGTATGCATTCACTACTGTAAGTTGCTTTGGATAAAAGCGTCTGCTAAATGGCTTATGTTATTATTATTGTTGCAGGGCCTCTCTGGGGTAAAGGGTGTGGGGTAAAGAGAACTCTCTCATGCATGGACCAGGAGCTCTTTTAGGGCACCTGCCTGAGAACAGACACCTATCCCTTAATTACAGAGACTGGTCACATCATGAAGACAGATGCATATTACGGATGTCAACCTATTAAAACAAATGAGTTGATTGATATTTTTTCCATTGGTTGGATTAATTGTTTGCATTGATTGGATTCAAATTGTGAAACAATTTCCTTCCTTTGGCATTGGTTTCTATGAATTTATCAATTTCTAAACACCTCAAAATGTCATTCCAAAGGGCAACCTGTAGGTAGACTCACATCAGTCACAGTTTACTCACAATTTCTCGAGTGACAAAACACCAGCTATTTTTAACATAATGTGACCTTTATTGCAGGAGGCTTAGCGTGTTTAAAATGACGTTTAAAATTATGGCAGACACATTGTTACAGCCCTAATATACAGGTAGCTGCCAAAAGAAAGGAAACACAAATGTAAAGTTGGGTCACCACGAGCCACCAGAACAGCTTCAGTGCACCTTGGCGTAGATTCTACAACTGTCTGGAACTCTGTTGGAGGGATGCAACACCAATTTTCCACAAGAAAATCCATCATTTGGTATTTTGTTGATGGTGGTGGAAAAGGTCTCTGAGGACTAAATCACTTTCGTGACGGGTGGCATCTGGCGGAGCGCTGTAAAAAATGATATAAAACTCCTCCATGTCTCATGGGTCGATTCCCCCCCCCAGTGGTTTCAGGTAATTTTTAATTAGCAGAAGATTAGTTTCAGGTTGGGTTGAGATCTTGTGTTTTTCTTGGTATTTTCTCATAGAACACCCTTTGCTGCCAGTTATATTTCCAAATTAGCTCTCAGACAATGGGCTTCTTAATGTACTCTAATGACAGCTTAAACTGGCTTTAGACGCTAAGGAAGAGACAATGGGCTCTAGTTTTGTTGTCAAAGCACAATGCGCAGATGCTAATCTTAATCCACAACTGTCTCAGACTCCACTCCAGAATCTCCCATAAACGTTCATTTGGGTTGAGATCTGGTGACTGAGACGGCCATGGCCTGTGGTTTACATCGTTTACATGCTCATCAAACCACTCAGTGAGCACTCGTGCATTTCGGCAGTTACCTGTATGTATATGGATGTGTGCGTGTGAGTAGCAAACAGAAATACACAGACAGTGAATAGACAAAATATCAGAAGTAGCAAGATGCTCCCAGGCCACCATTGTAAATAAGAACTTGTTCTTAATGGCTTGCCTGGTTAAATAAAGGTTAAATAAAATAAATAAATAAATGCATTCTGAGAGCCGTAAAAACTGTGAAATCTGTGTTTCAACACTGCCCCGGCAGTTCACTGGCCCGCTGAGCGGTGCGCTCATTTTGTCTGAGGTGAAACAACAACACAGCGCTGTGTCTGTGTGCTTTATGCATCGAGAAGGCCGGCGTGTGCAGTAGGTGGAGTGACCCATCATGCGCAGTCATGCGCTCCTGCTCTGTGTGTTTCGTCTGGGGGGAATAACATCACTCTGACCCCTCTGAAGTGCGAGAGATCCTCCAGGACGTGTAGCATAAATAAATGATAAATACACACGATGTTTTGCAAGACCATAAGTTTACGCAGGCTTCCACTGACAGGAGTGCATTTTGTTGTCTGCTAAATAATAGATTTTTTTGTGAGTTTACTTTATTTTTCTTTCGCTGATTATTTTGGTCGCGCACCAAAGAGTAACGGCATTAATAATGGACACAGTGGTTCTGTGTTGCTCAGTGGGTAGAGCATGGTGTTGACAACGCTTAGGTTGTGGGTTCAATTCCCACTGGGACCACATATACTGAAACATTTATGCATTCAGTACTGTAAGCCGCTTTGGATAAAAGCATCTGCTAAATGCCATATATATATATATACGCAGAGTCTGTTGGAGCACTGTTATGAGAGTGAGGCGAGCGCACATGCAGTGGTGTAGGGGGTGAAACCCTGTGCAGGGGGAAGGGCTCTAGGACGTCCTGCAAGCAGGCCAAACCAGCTGTGACGCTCACGTTGTCACAATGGAGAGGGAGGAGTTATACAGTAGTCCTGAATGAAGCAATTAACCAATCGCTGCATCGGGAGTACCTGTGCCCCTCTGTGCTTCCTGTTAGTGTTCTACACACACCCACAGGGAAGTACAAAACACACACCCTCCTGTAAGAGCAGGACTAAAACACACACCCTCCTGTAAGAGCAGGACTAAAACACACACCCTCCTGTAAGAGCAGGATTAAAACACACACCCTCCTGAAGAGCAGGACTAAAACACACACCCTCCTGAAGAGCATTAAAGTGGGACTGAAACACACACCCTCCTGAAGAGCATTAAAGTGGGACTGAAACACACACCCTCCTGAAGAGCATTAAAGTGGCACTGAAACACACACCCTCCTGTAAGAGCATTAAAGTGGGACTGAAACACACACCCTCCTGAAGAGCAGTACTAAAACACACACCCTCCTGTAAGAGTTAAAACACACACCCTCCTGAAGAGCAGTACTAAAACACACACCCTCCTGAAGAGCAGGACTAAAACACACACCCTAAAACAAAACACACACCCTCCTGTAAGACCAGGACTAAAACACACACCCTCCTGCAAGAGCATTAAAGTGGCACTGAAACACACACCCTCCTGAAGAGCAGGACTGAAACACACACCCTCCTGCAAGAGCATTAAAGTGGCACTGAAACACACACCCTCCTGTAAGAGCATTAAAGTGGCACTGAAACACACACCCTCCTGGAAGAGCATTAAAGTGGCACTGAAACACACACCCTCCTGAAGAGCAGGACTAAAACACACACCCTCCTGGAAGAGCATTAAAGTGGCACTGAAACACACACCCTCCTACTGAGTATTTTAAATGTCACTCTTGAACCCAGTGCATCACACTGAGCCACACAGCCATGAAAGGAGGAGGCTTTTGAGCAGGGTGCCTCTCTGATCTCAGGAATAAGGACGTGTCTCTTCTTCAGCAGACACTTCCCCAGTGGCACAGGGAGCCAGGGAGGTCTCCTGTCGGAGTGGGGCAGGGTGCATCCGGGTTTTTAAGCTGGCATGTACTCCTCTCCGCTCACAGTGCCCGCTGAATAATTAACTCACGCTGCGTTTGCAGGGGGGGGGGGTACAGGCCCTGCAGAGATGCAACGGTGCCTTAATGTTTTATGAAAGGCAATTTCCTTTCCTCTTTTAAAACAGTGCATTTTTTAAAAAAAGACTGAAATATGTCACTGGCATACTGAACTGTGGTTTAATTATTTAACCCTTCCAACTTTTTTGCTGTCTGAAAGATTTTTATGGTGCAGTATGTGAGGTTATTTTGGCATGCTTTCCCATCTCTAAATTGCTGTCAGGTAATACAACGAATGAACACATTGATCCTTGATGAATGCTCTGCTAGAGTTTGTGTCTCAGAAACATGTTTCAATCAACTGCAGGGTGAGTCACCTGCCTCACTGACATTTTTTTCTCTCTCGCTACCCATGATGCAACTGTCCAGGTTTTATCCTCCTGAAGGTTAACACGTTTTGAATAAGGAAATGTCCATGTAGGATTGCTTTCAGGAGTGTGTAAATTGTAAAATTTGACAGCAGGATCATCTGTCCCACACAACCCTACTGACAGCAGCTACAGCTGCTCTGTATGTTTGACCTTTTCACCTGGCATCAGGAGAGAGAGAGGGGGAGGGAGGGAGGGAGAAGGGGAGGGGGGGGAGAGAGAAAGAGAGTGAGAAGAAGGAGAGAGAGGGGGAGTGTGCGAATGCTGTATGCGCTGCAGAGGGTGGGGAGGTCAAGCTTGCATCTGACAAGAATCGTTTAAGAGAGAAAAAATGAAATCGAACCGAAACAAAACTGATATCAAGAAGTAGGATGGGAGTAAGGACAGAGGAGAGTAAGGGCAGATAAGTGACCTTAGTACAGCAGAGGAGAGTAAGGGCAGATAACTGACCCCAGTATAGTGGTTCTCTGTGGCTCAGTTGGTAGAGCACAGCGTTGGCAACGCTTAGGTTGTGGGTTCAATCAGTGGGGCCACATATACTGAAAATGTATGCATTCACTACTGTAAGTCGCGATAAAAGCCTGCTAAATGGCGTATATTATTATTATAGGGGAGAGCAGTTAAATTAAATAAGGCTTCAGTAGCAGGTCACACATAAATGAGTGAAAGGGGGCCTCTGGTCCAGTGGTTACAACATTCAGCGCTGGTTCGATTCACCGGGCACCAGAGTCAGCTCTGGCCGGGAGTCCACCCCAGGCTGTCTGCCCCAGGGAGGGGGAGGGAAGCCGACAGGACGTTTGCTGCGCACAAGAGTGGCTCTGTAGTACTGGGTTACGGTCGACGGCCTGGCGAGTGCTGTCTTGAAGGAGACGATACTTCGCCTTCGTCACTACCGGTCATAGGGCTACAGCAGCGAATTCACATTACGAGGGGGGGGGATTGACTTGAAAATAGAGGGTGTAATTGGCTACTAAATTGGGAAAAAATTGGGATAAAATCAGAAACTAAATGTAGATAAATGAGTGACAGGGACAGCTCTGTGGTCTGTAGTCAGCGAGCCGTGTGTTTGAATGGTGGGCGAGACACTGGGCAACAAGAAACGTGGGTCTTTCCTCTTCACATTTAAGGGAACCTGAGGTCCTTTTATTCAAGGTGTAGCACCGATGATCATCGTCACGTTCTCAACTAGAAACCACAGGACATTCACGCTTCCTGCCTTGAAATTGTACATTTTGAGTGTTGGCATTGGGCCTACATGAAGCAACTGAACCATGCGATCGAAAACACACGGGCGTTTAGAATGTGACGTTATCTCTCACAGAGTGAGGCTGTCTTGTGTGGCATTCACAGCGAGCTCCCACCATGCACCTGTGTTTTCGTTTAGCTTTTCTCGCTAATTGGGGTCCGATGGGAGATAGCCGGGGTCCGATGGGAGATAGCTCTATGAAGCCAGCGTTGCTCATTCCAATAGACGTGTGAAGAAACGGCTCATCCGCCTCGGCCCCAAGAAACCAACGTTTACCCGCAGAGCTGAGCGCCGTCGACGCCCACGCGCGGTCGGCAGCTTTGGAGTTTTAGCGTCTTAACAAGGATCGTTGGCGGCGGAGTTGAGGACTAAATCGCTTTCGTGACGGGCGGCATCTGGCGGAGCGCTATAAAGAATGATATAAAACTCCTCCGTGTCTCATGGGTCGATTCCCCCCCAGTGGTTTCAGGTCATTTTTAATTAGCAGAAGATTAGAGCAGGATAAAACAGGTGATTAGTCTTGGGCCTGATAATGACACAGTTCATGTAATGAAGATTTGAGCGAACGGAGACCCCCTGAAGGCGCTCTCTGTGGTGTCTGTGGAGCTGCATATAGACCTGCTCTTAACTTAACGCAACATCCGTTCATGCTGAGATTAATATCTAATCTCACCGCGCTGAGCCTGAGGCAGGTGTGTGAGACAGCAGAGTGGGGGTGCTGGGCAGAGAACTGGGCCTATGTCCAGAGGCCTTTCTGCCTCAGCTCCCAGGTAAAGCGCTGACTCTTGGATACGGGGGTCTGTTTGTTATTTATTGGGAGGTGAGAACAGCCGGTGTCAGTCACCGATAAAGTCTTCAACCTCTCCTCTAAAAGCAATTCCTTTGTTTGATCCTTTTATAATTGTTTACGTGCTCTGTGTAGTGTATTTTCTGCTCTCCTATGTGCTTTGGGTAGATTGACAACAAAATGGAAAGTGTCTGTAAAAATGAGAGGCGGCCAACGTCTCGGTCGTAATGAAAAGCGGCCTCGTCCTTCCGCTCTAAAGGCTCCGGTCTCTCACCGTGCTGTTCACCTTGATGCCGAGCATTTAGGTTTTGAAAAGTAACTGAACACGATCCATCTAAACGCTGCCCAGGGGGCTGTTTGCTTACTCTGACAGGAGGCAGGGCCTCGTCTGCCAACAGATAACTGCCAAGGAGTTTCCTTTATTTTGCAGAGTTTACACTTCATTGAGATTCAGTATTTAACTCGTAACGTGCACCGTGGACAGCCGAACGTCCCCTCGGCGCCCGCCGTGCCTGCTGTGTTTCATTGCCCTTGTTATGATCTGATACGGTGGATCACTGAGTTTCTTCAAGGCTAAAATCAGTGTGTGAATGTCAGTGTGCTGTAGCAGTGAAAAAGGCCAACAGGATTCTGGGATATATAGCAACAAGTATTGAGTATGAATCAAAGGAGGTGATACAATGCCTTTGTCAGACCCCACTCAGAATACTGTGTGCAGTTCTTGGCGCCACACTACAAGAAAGATATGGAAGTTCTTTAAAAAAGTACAAAGAAGAGCAACTAAATTGGTACCTGGTATGAAATGTAAAAGCTACGAGGAAAGACGCTTCAGCTTTTCAAGCTTAGCAAATGGAGGCTACAAGGCTCAGTGGTTAGCGTTATGGGCTGGCAAGTGGAGGTTTGCTGGTTCAAATCCCAGGAAGGCCAAGCAAAAAAACTATGAACCGGAGGAATGCTAGTTCACTTCCTGGGCCACTGCCAAAGTGCCCTTGAGCAAGGCATTGAACCTCTAAACTGCTCCAGGGGCGCTGTACTATGGCTGACCCTGTGCTCTGACCTCTCTTAGCAGAGATATGCGAAAAAACCTTGTATTTCCAGTTACCTTGTGTAACATGGAAATAAAGAATATTCTTCTATTCTATGGAGACTATTTTAAATTCATAAAAGGGATTAGCAAAGTGAACTACCAAAGAATAAGTAAAAATAACAAAAAAATAAGTTTGGTGAGCAGAACAAGAGGTGGAAATGAATTATAGGCAAATTCCACACAGATATCTGGATGTTTTTGTTTTTTTAAACAGAGAATTGTCAATGCCTGGAACAGCTTGCCAGGTCAGGTAGTTGAAGCAGAAACTCTTGGGGTATTCAAGTCCAGGCTTGATGCAGTACTGGATATTCTTTAGACTTTAGAGCCTAGATGTGCTGAAGGGCCTGTTCTCGTCATTATGTATTCTTATGTTCTTCTTATGTTCTTAATATCAGTGTGTGAATGTGAGGGTGAATGTCAGTGTGTGAATGTGAGGGTGAATATTTGTGTGTAAATGTGAGGGTGAATATTTGTGTGTAAATGTGAGGGTGAATATCAGTGTGTGAATGTGAGGGTGGATGTCAGTGTGTGAATGTGAGGGTGAATATTAGTGTGTGAATGTTAGGGTGAATGTGAGGAGGTTGTGTGTGAATGTGAGGGTGAATGTCAGTGTGTGAATGTGAGGGTGAATATCAGTGTGTGAATGTGAGGAGGTTGTGTGTGAATGTGAGGGTGAATGTCAGTGTGTGGCTGTGAGGAGGTTGTGTGTGAATGTGAGGAGGTTGTGTGTGAATGTGAGGAGGTTGTGTGTGAATGTGAGGGTGAATATCAGTGTGTGAATGTGAGGGTGAATATCAGTGTGTGAATGTGAGGACGTTGTGTGTGGCTGTGAGGAGGTTGTGTGTGAATGTGAGGGTGAATGTTTGTGTGTGAATGTGAGGGTGAATATCAGTGTGTGGCTGTGAGCAGGTTGTGTGTGAATGTGAGCAGGTTGTGTGTGGCTGTGAGGAGGCTGTGTGTGAATGTGAGGAGGCTGTGTGTGGCTGTGAGGAGGCTGTGTGTGAATGAGGAGGTTGTGTGTGAATGTGAGGAGGCTGTGTGTGAATGTGAGGGTGAATATCAGTGTGTGAATGTGAGCAGGTTGTGTGTGGCTGTGAGGAGGCTGTGTGTGGCTGTGAGGAGGTTGTGTGTGGCTGTGAGGAGGAGGTTGTGTGTGGCTGTGAGGAGGCTGTGTGTGAATGTGAGCAGGTTGTGTGTGGCTGTGAGGAGGTTGTGTGTGGCTGTGAGCAGGTTGTGTGTGGCTGTGTGAAGGGGCTGGTAACGCGCTGTAGTGCGGGGTGCAGAGCTGGAAGGTAGCACAGTGTTCCTCTCTCCCTGTTGAAGGGGAAAGTGACTCATTCCGTCAGTTGTGAGAGATCTGGGTCAGGTTTTAAAATACACACACAGGAGCAGAGCCTACATGAACACACTGCTTACGCTCAACGCTTAACGCCTGTCTTACCAGTACTCTGAAGACGCCCGCCCCCCCCACACACACACACACACACACACACACACACACACACGCACGCACGCACGCACGCACGCACACACACACACACACACACACACACAAACACACACACACGCAACCACGCACACACACACACACACACGCACACACACACACACACGCACGCACACACACACACACACACACACGCACGCACACACACACACACACGCACGCACACACACACATGCACACACACACACACATGCACACACACTCACAAACACACACATGCTGAACATTGACACTTTGACACATTGACTGTTCCTGGTCACAGAGGTCAGCTCCATTGTGCTGTGGTGCTGTCTGGATGCTGGAGTATCTGGAGTCCTTCAGACTTCCTCTGCACTGCATCACAGGGTCAGGCTCCAACAACTCTCACGGAGACTCCTGCCTTCGCATCAGAAGCATTTCGTTTCATGTTTTTACACTTCGGGAAGAGGAGAAAGTGAGAGTCACTGCTGCTACAGCACATCTCACACACGCACACACACACACACACACACACACACACACACACACACACACACACACACACACACACACACACACACACACACACATAGGGAAGAGGAGAAAGTGAGAGGCAAGCTGTATTTCAGGTCAACAGTGAGCATCAGGTGTGCTCTCAGGATCCACAGTTTAAGAGTGCCAGTGGACAACTCCCCCTCCCGAGCTTCATCCTGTTCTCACAGTCTGGCCTGCTGTCCAAACGGCCGCTCCGCTTTTATCTTTGACCTGTTTATCTCTGGAAAAGCCTGGCCAGCGTTTACCCTGCGGTGGCGGAGGAACTGGGATTGGAACCTACAGCCGCGTGGAGACTGGACGCAGACACCAATGTAGGAGGGAGAGAGAGAGAGAGATTGGCTCTGCAGATGAAACAGACTTTTATGTTTATTGTCACCTACAGCAGACCCAAGACAAGGACTCACTCCCGCAAAAGTCGTTGTGGCAGGAGTGAAATATATGTTGGCTGCTACAGCCCCCCCGCCCCTCACAGCCCCAGCTGTCACCAGCCTCTCAAAGGGTGGGGGGTGGGGGCGAGGGGACTCAGTGGGACGAGGGGTGGTGCTGAATGAAGCCCTCACATTAAGGAGAGAGACAGAGAAAGGGAACGGGAGTGCTAAAGGGACAGTGGAAACCTGGCTGAATTAATGTGCTCAATTTCCTGGCCCCTCTCCAGCCAGCGCGTCTCTCAGCGTCTCTCAGCGCTGCCGCTGTTCTGCATTCAGAGAGCGGAGGGGCCGGTGGCTCACGGGCCGGGGGGGGGGGGGCGAGGGGGCGCTGGCCAGGAGCGCGCCTGCCACCAAACGCTGCCTGCCTGCTTCTCCTCGCTGGCTGGCCTACGAGCCTGTGCCATCAAGCCACTACAACTAGTCCAGAATGCTGCCGCACGTCTGGTGTTCAATCAACCCAAGCTCACCCACGTCGCCCCTCTACTCTCCTCTCTGCACTGGCTCCCCATCGCAGCACGCATCAGATTCAAATCACTGGTGCTGGTGGCTCAAGCGGCTAGAGGAACTGCTCTTCCAGAAGAGACTCAAAGCCCACCTTTTCAGACTCCACTACCACTTTCTGTACATCTAGCCTATTGTTGTCACCACTGCCTACTTGTTTAATATTTTTTGTATATGTATACTTGTTTACTCCTCAAAAAAAAAAAAGTACTAACCTTTTCCTTCCCAGTGTATGGTACGCAGCTGCCAACAACATCATTTAAATCGCTGTATTACTGCACTGATCTCTTGCGCGAACTATGATTGTTATAACCATGGATTAATGCATGGTAAGATCTTGTAAGTCGCTCTGGATAAGAGCGTCTGCTAAATGCTTAAAATGTCAAATGTAAAAATGCAAACGTACCGCCGCTCCCTCTCTCGCTCACGCTCAGCCCGTCTGCTGTCAGTCCTACGCACGCGATTATCTTTCAATATGCATGTCTGAGATGCGATTTGAAATTATGTAATATTTCTTAACAGTGCCGATAACGTTTGAAAATGAACCCCCGGAGATAGTGTGTAATTGGAGCGGGCGTTCTGCGCTGTAATGAGAATCAGCCACAGGGGGAGCGGGGTTTAATTGGGCAAAATGACTCAATGGATTCTGAGTCATACAAGCTTTGCGTACCGTGTGTCCAAACAGACACACCTCCTGGATTTCACCTGCTCAGCACTCTAGTTCTGTGTGGCTCAGTGGCAACCCTTAGGTTCTGGGTTCAACTCCCACCGGGACCACATATACTGAATAATGCACGCATTCACTACTGTAAGTCGCTTTGGATAAAAGCGTCCGCTAAATGGCGTATATTATATTACATTATTCGTTCTGCACTGCTGGGTTCTACAGCGCAGACCTGCCCCCCTCCCAAGGCCTGGGCACATCTCTCTCCCCTCCTGATGCTGCATCAACAGGCCCCTGGAACAGACAGACAGACAGACAGCTGGGGTTCAGCAAGAGTAGCAGTCTGGCCGGGATGCTGTTAAGAGGCATTCCAGTAATTGGCAATCACTCTTGTGCTGGACAGGGAAAAAGGGCCGGAATGGGCTCTAACCCACAGACAGCCCTCTATACTCATCAGTACAGCAGCGGAGATAAGAGCATGTTTATCTAAGGCTGGGAGCGCTGCTGGCCAACAGGCCCTGCTTGATGGGCGGTGTTGTTAAGCACCGCTAGGTCCCAGGATCAATCATTTCTGTGAAAAAACCCCACGTGACTATTTTCCCCCAAATTGTTCTATGGTGTTAGTGTATAAAACCCGGGGACCGTGAACATCTCTCGATTGAAGCAGGACCACTCTGGGCTGAATTCATTTGTCTCCTGCAAGTTCTTATAGTGCTTCGGTAAGAGCAAACTGTTAGAAGAGAGGCCAATACAAAAGGAGCACGTTAAAAGAGTTTTATTGAGAAAATGCTGTGTATTTCTTTTTGATGCATTCGAACTTGGGCTGGAACCTAGCTGTAAGAGTGAGGTTGTTTGAACATTAGCAGAAAAAGGCAAGGAAAAGGAAAGGGGGGGAAAAATGGGAAGAAGAAAGTAGGGAGGGATGCTGGAAACAGCTGACACAGGAGAGCAGAGGTACATGGGAATTGTATTATTGATGAGGTGCTCAAGGATGACATCAACAAATCAACACGACACACAAATCATATTTTGACCCGGTGTGTTTTTTTATTTGGAGCCCTCCCCTCACAGTTTCCCTCTCCCTGCCTGTTTCCAGATGGAGTGGCAGCCACAGTCCGTGCTCCCTGCTGCCCTCTGCACTCCATTGTGGCTCTGACAGGTGCCGAAAGCCCTGCCATCTTCTCTACTGTGCTAAGGGCCTGCAGGATGCAGAGTGGCTTACAGTCCGGCACACAGAAACTGTGCTTTCAATTACTGTCAGTGCATGCATGGGGACCTGCCAAAGAGATGTGATATGCAGACTCTAGGCTCTCTTAGAGCAATGCCATATGAGATGAGATAATACTGTATTGTCTGCTAACACAGAAAAAATGGTTTTGCATCCAAACAGGTTCCCACACACCACCATATTACATATACACAAACCATAACAACACAAAACATCAGCGCATATTATTACACAGTCTCATTGCGCTTCCCTAGTTACTGCACATGGCCTGTACTCCACTGCCGATACAGCATTTAAAAAAAAAAATGTAATACATTTATTTCAGATTTTTTCCAGTTTTTCTCCCAATTTGGTTGCCAATTAAACCCTCTTTATTTCAACTCCCCACCCCCACGAGTCTGTCGCCCATCCTCCGGGATCGAGACACACATTCCTGGTTGAGTGTTCCCGCCTCTTTCGCGACAGGAAGTCTTCCACGGACTCCTTAACCTTCTCCTCGACGGACTCGTGCCGGCTCTCCCTCCCCCTTCCCCCGGAGGCACCTCCGATCGGGCTGACGACCAGGGCCGGTCTGGTAGAGACACGGGTTTCGATCCGTGTCCCTGACCGGCGGCGCACACCACTCCGAAGCGCGGTGCGTTAGACCGCTGCGCCATCCGCCAGCCCCCCGATTCAGCATTTTATTTGCAGCACATTTTTCAAATGCTAACACACTGTTTACAAAAACACATTCAAAACAGAATGATGGAGCTATCACAATGTGTGCAGCACTGTCCAATGATGGTTTGCTGTTACACAAACCACTCATTGGCCTACAACACACAGAGAGGCACATTTCTTTTCTGGATGACCTGCATAATCGACTTGTGCCAGCGGAGGAGAGAGGGGCAGGAAACTCCCCCTACCTTCGTTGTTGTGTGGGATCATGTGGCATTCCACCACTCTGCTGCAGCCACAGACTGGTTTGCCGCACATCCCAGGATGTTAGTATTATTCCTGCCTCCATACCCCCCCTTCCTAAACACCATAGAGGAGTTTTTCTCTGCGTGGAGGTGGAAGGTGTATGACCACCGTCCACATGACCAGATGTCCTTACTGGATGCCATGAATGCGGGGTGTGGAGACATTTCTCCTGAAGACTGCCAGGGTTGGATTAGACATTCCAGAAGATACTTTCCAAGATGCATCACCAGAGAAGACATAAGATGTGATGTTGATGACAACTTGCAGTAGAGAGGGAGAACTAGAACCCTCACAGTACTGTACAGTATGAGTGATTATACTATACATTGTTTTTTTGTGATTATTATTGCAGCCCTGGAATTTCAGGAAGTTGTTTTTTTTGTTTCAACTTTTTATTTTTCACAAGTAAATTACTATATGCAAAGATATAGAAAAAGAAGAAAATTGCTGCATTTCTGATTCATTCTTGTTACATATACTTTAGTACAGTCAATAAAGTGAAAAGGTGTTATTCTTATTCTATAATGAAATACTGATTTATTTCATGAAAAATCATTCAAACTTCAAAGATAAAAGTTAATCATTTATTTAATGCTCCCTGTTGTTAGTGTTTTTTAGGTCAGTGTGTTATGAGTGACAATGAATGCTTTCTGAGTGAGAATTGTTGCCAGTGTTCTGGTCAAACGAGCTTATTTTGAGACATGTATGAAGTGTTTTGGTGGTTTGTAATAGAATACGGAACAAACAAGTTTTCAAATTTGTCTTTCTTTGCATTGTTTTTCTTTGCCTAAAGCACCTTCCCGAGGGCATGAGTTGATAGTTGCTATTTAAAACATGGCTGGGGCCTGATGAAATATAGACTCTATACTCTGTGAGAGAAATGTGATATAAACACTGCGCTAAAGACCGCTCTGTTCCCACTCTTGTGAAGAGCAGAAATGTACTGTTTTCGGCTTGGCCTTTGCTCACATCCTCGCTTGCCAGTGGCACGGTGAAGCCTTGGGTTCAACTCGGGGATGAGAAGGATCAGCAGTGATTATGAAGCAATGAAAAACAGAAGGAATAAATCAATAAATAATGTCAAAATATGAAACGATCAGGGCAGGCACTGTAAGGAGAAGCATTTCCATCATATTTCTGCAGTCAAGAGTTCACTTCCTTGTTTTCGATTCATTTCGATGCATGCAGAATTTTGAGCCAGACACAATTGCACTGTGTATGCGTTGAACTGCGATGTGGTCATGTTTGTGTGGGGTGCAGTGTTTTAGTGCCATGCACACTAGTAAAGTCTCATTGTGTTGTGGCGGTATGGGCCAAGGAAATATGTGAGCATGTATGTATACCTCAACAACATGCCTCAAATCTCAGTGTGTATGTGCATGTGTGTGCGCGTGCGCGTGTGTGCGTGCGTGCGTGTGTGTGTGTGTGTGTGTAAGTGAGTGTGTGTGTGTGTGTGTGTGTGTGTGTGTGTGCGCGCGGGATATGTGTGCATGTGTGTGTGTGTGTGTGTGTGTGTGTGTGTGTGTGTGCGTGCGTGCGTGTGATGTGTGTGTGTGTGTGTGCATGTGAATGTGAGTGTGTGTGTGCGTGCGTGTGTGTGTGTGTGTGTGTGTGTGAGTGTGTGTGTGCGCATGTGTGTGAGTGTGTGTGTGTGTGTGTGTGTGTGTGTGCACGTGTGCGCATGTGTGTGAGTGTGTGTGTGTGTGTGTGCGCGTCATGTGTGTGTGTGTGTGTGTGTGTGTGTGTGCGTGTGTGTGCATGTGTGTGAGTGTGTGTGAGTGTGTTGTGTGTGTGTGTGTAAACTCAGAGGTCATCCTCATGGCATTTGTTGTCAGTTTGACCCAGAAGCTCTGCAGTCCCAATGGGCCCTGTCTGGTCTGTGAAGATAGGGAGGGGAACAGATCTGATTGGGTTGTGCTTGCACTCTCTGCCCTCCTTACACCGAGAGGATAAACACTCTACTGGCCCTGTTTCAGGAGCTACACATGACAAGGTGACATTTTCCTTGGCTTGGTGTAAGAGCCAGCCACCTCCTTATCCCCCTGATCCTGGGCTCATCGCTGCTGTTTTACAATCTGCACATGAACACTTTTTACCTCTCCATCTGTGTGTAGGTACATGCATATGTATATTTACACTATATGGCCAAAGGTCAGTGGACACCTGACCATCACACCTATATGAGCTTGTTGGACATCCCATTCTAAAACCATGGGCATTACTATGGAGTTGGACCCCCTTTGCGGCTATGACAGCTGCCACTCTTCTGGGAAGGCTTTCCACAAGATTTTGGAGTGTGTCTGTGGGAATTTGTGCCCATTCAGCCAAAAGAGCATCTGTGAGGTCAGGCACTGATGTTGGACGAGAGGCCTGGCTCGCAATCGGCGTTCTAATTCCTCCCAAAGGTATTCAGTGGGGTTGAGGTCAGGGCTCTGTGCAGGGGCACATCTAGTAGGGCAGAGATGTAAGTAAGTAAGTAAGTAAGACTTTATTTATATAGCACCTTTCATACAAGAATTGCAGTTCAAAGTGCTTTACACAGAATGCGTAATCAGAGAAGATTAAAATATATATAGTGCAAGATCAATTTAGTAGTGCAAGTCAGAGTTAATCAAAAGCTTTGGTAAAAAGATAGGTTTTAAGTTGTCTTTAAGATGTCATGAATTGACTTGTGGCAAAGGTGGCATCCTATGACGGTGCCACGTTTAAAGTCACTGAGGTCTTTACAAACCATTCTGAATTCAAAATATTTGTCTGTGGAGATTGCATGGCTATATGATTTTATGCCCCTGTTGGCATTGGGTGTGGCTGAAACACCTGAACTCAATAATTAGTAGGGTGTCCACTGACTTTTGGCCATATAGTGTATATGCATGCTTGTATGTCTATATCTATGCATATGTGTATTCTATACAGTATGTATGAGATATTACCCTGGCCATGCTGTAGTGAGTCAGCAGAGGAGAGCCCTGAGGACCGATACCCACCCCGGTGCTGGCAGGTGTATGAACTGGTATGGACAGGTATGGAGTGGTTCACATCTCTTATACCATGGCTACAATGAGCAAACCTTTTCAGGAAGCCATCATAATATACACACCTGCTACATTATGATGGTTCCCATAGCTTGCTCATCATATAAGCCATTTAGCAGATACATTTATCCAAAGCGACTTACAGTCGTGAATGCATACATTTTTCAGTATATGTGGCCCCAATGGGAATCGAACCCACAACCTAAGCGTTGTCAGCCTATTGAGCCACACAGAACCACGCTCTACCTACTGAGCCACACAGAACCATGCTCTACCTACTGAGTCACACAGAACCATGCTCTACCTACTGAGCCACACAGAACCACGCTCTACTTACTGAGCCACACAGAACCACGCTCTACCTACTGAGCCATACAGAACCACACTCTACCTACTGAGCCACACAGAACCACGCTCTACCTACTGAGCCACACAGAACCACGCTCTACCTACTGAGCCATACAGAACCACACTCTACCTACTGAGCCACACAGAACCACACTATACCTACTGAGCCACACAGAACCACGCGCTACCTACTGAGCCACACAGAACCACGCTCTACCTACTGAGCCACACAGAACCACGCTCTACCTACTGAGCCACACAGAACCACGCTCTACCTACTGAGACACACAGAACCACGCTCTACCTACTGAGCCACACAAAACCACGCTCTACCTACTGAGTCACACAGAACCATGCTCTACCTACTGAGTCACACAGAACCATGCTCTACCTACTGAGCCACACAGAACCATGCTCTACCTACTGAGTCACACAGAACCACGCTCTACCTACTGAGCCACACAGAACCATGCTCTACCTACTGAGACACACAGAACCACGCTCTACCTACTGAGCCACACAGAACCACGCTCTACCTGAGCCACACAGAACCACGCTTTACCTACTGAGCCGCACAGAGCCACGCTCTACCTACTGAGCCACACAGAACCACGCTCTACCTACTGAGACACACAGAACCACACTCTACCTACTGAGCCACACAGAACCACGCTCTACCTACTGAGCCACACAGAACCATGCTCTACCTACTGAGACACACAGAACCATGCTCTACCTACTGAGCCACACAGAACCACGCTCTACCTACTGAGCCACACAGAACCACGCTCTACCTACTGAGCCACACAGAACCACGCTCTACCTATTGAGCCACACAGAACCACGCTCTACCTACTGAGACACACAGAACCACATCAGCTCATCAGCTGGCACTTGACTGCAGATTCTACCCAGTTACCCTAGCTATTAGCTATGTAGTGAAAACAATGTGAATTTGTACTTAATAGCTAACTATTGCAAGCTTAGTGTAAAACTGTAGATGAACTGCTGTTCTCCAGTTGTGATAGTCTGTTGGTTTAAGTGTCCGTCTCTGAATGGTTTACAGGTAGCAAATTCTCCAGAGTATTTAGCTTGTCTCCGTGTTGCACTGTGTTGCTAGACAGTCACAGATGTGATAGAGATAGAATGTTTAGATTGATATTATTTTTGAGTCAACAAATCTGTGGACCGCAAGTAGCTGGCTGTCATAACGTTTGAAAATGACATATTTGCTCCCTACTACAAAATATGTAGTACAGCGTGTCACTTTGTCACTTTTAAAATGTGCTTATGACTGACATGTAACCTAGTAACACCGCATTGATGAAGCGCTTATGTATGCCCTGCGAAGGCTTTATAAAATGACACGGTGTAAAGCGTGACACGGATCTTCTTCCCAGACGATTACGGAAGGAAATATGTGATTTGTGCCTTTGTTCATATAATTCCTGGACATTTTAAATATTTACATCTCCTTGTGCCCTTCTGTCTACAGTACTCTGTGTATTTTCAGTCCCATTTCCCACATTAACATTTCATAAAGGGCATTGCGAATGAGGATATGTGTCTCTCCACGGGATTGATCTAAGATGTCCTAGACTGGCAAGACATGTAACTCATTACATTCTGTCTCAAAAACCTCATCTGGAAATCCTCAGCCAGTGGGTTCACGCTTCTGGAGAACTGCAGTGCGTGATGTATTGCCTCTGTTATTAATTTCTCAAATTAGTCCCAAAATATGGCCTTTTCTGTCACATTGTTTCAAATGATATACTGCAGATGAAGTTTGTAGCCTTTTTAGTATACTCAAGAAACACTTTTTGTCAAATAGGGGAACTGGTAGGAGCTGAAACCAGCACATATCTACCCTCTAGGACTGTGGTTTGACTCCCCTGCTGGGATGGGACACAGACTGCACACAGTTATCCTCCCTTATAAACCGCTCTGGTTTTATATCATCACGCTGGTCGCCATGGTGACGGTATCTGGTGAGAGTGAGGCTTCCTCTGGAGGCCTGAGGAGACACACTGACAAAACAATTCAGTCTACTGACATCTCTGATACATTTAGTTTCTGGCTGTACTGAGCCACTGACAGCGTTAGCATCTTCGGTGTGATGGCTGCTGAAAGATTCTGCGATGCTGCACAGAAACAATTTCCAGTGTAGTAGTCCTGCTTCATTCGATGGTTTCTTATTGTTTGCGTTACGTACACTTTCTGTGCATTTACTTTTCAGGCATTTAGCAAGACGCTCTTATCCAGAGTGACTTACACAGTTTATATTTCTTTACATACAATCCATTTATACCGTTTATATTGGAATGGACATTTCCCTATTTACAGAATAGCCACAACCTCAGATCCAAAAAGTGGATGCAGTTCAGATTTGTTTAACATGAAGCTAGAAATAAAAGCTTGGCTCATTATGGTCCTAAGCTATTGAGGCCTGCTAATGTCACGCAGCTGAGAGGACCGTGTGAGAAGAGTATGGTTGGTTCTTCCAGGCCCTTCATGGGTTTGTAGTTGAGCTGTGTGGGCTGGGCTGGGAGCAGGCTGATAGATGGTGAGTAAATGTGGGGAAACATTGCAGCATTGGTGTTTGATGATGTCACAGCTGAAAGGGACCATGGTCTTTTATACAACTATTAAATTGCAGTGTGGAATCATTGGCTTGTCATATACAGTATATATACTGTATATATATATATATATATATATATATATACATAGTACATGTTCAGTTGCATTCTCTAAAAATCACTCTCTCTCTCTATATTTGTTTATATTCATTGCGTGCTCGCAGATCGATGGCAACGTTCTCCCTTTCAGCTGTGACATCATCAAACACCAATGCTGCAATGTTTCCCCACATTTACTCACCATCTATCAGCCTGCTCCCAGCCCAACCCACACAGCTCAACTACAAACCCATGAAGGGCCTGGAAGAACCAACCATACTCTTCTCACGCGGTCCTCTCAGCTGCGCGACATTAGCAGGCCTCAATAGCCCCCCCAGAGAGAAGAGGCCCTGGGTTTTGGGGGGGGGGGTGAGGTCCATACTCTCGGCTGGGGGAAGTGCATTCCAGCTTGTGGTACTTTTTCACCCAGTGATGGAGCTAGTGCCTGATGTGGGTGTTAAAATGTTAAAACATTATTCATGTGAGTGTGATTATGCAGGGTTCTCATACTCTGTCCCCGAGCTCATGCACACGCACAGACAGCCAGAGTCTGAGACCATGCGTACTCCAGCCTGTTTTCACACGCATTACAGAGACCCGGGAGGCATCCATGACACCGAGTCTGTCCGGCATTACAGCGTTTTAGATATTAATGTAGATGCTAATAAAGTGGAAAAGTTATGGAAACGGAAATGTAATAAAAAAGTGCATTATGAAAGTAATATTGAACCTTAACTTTAAATAAAATTAATTTTCTTTTCGTTATGAACTTCCCTCCCCGTGTACCTGCGTGCTGATTTTGTGCTTCGGTCTTAAAGAGATCTCTCTTTGGTTGGTG
>JAINUG010000137.1:2070000-2160000 GCA_029706075.1 Aldrovandia affinis | reverse complement strand
TGCCTGTGCGTGTGCCTGTGCGTGTGCCTGTGTCTTTGTGCATGTGCGTGTGTGCGTGCGTGTGTGTGTGTGTGCCTGTGCGTGTGCCTGTGTCTTTGTGCATGTGCGTGTGTGTGTGTATGTGTGGGGGTGTGTGTGTGTGTGTGTGTGCGTGTGTGTGTGGGGGGGGTGTGTGTGGGCACGCGTGTGTGTGTGTGTGCGTGCGTGCGTGTGTGCGTGCGTGTGTGTGTGTGTGTGTGTGTGTGTGTGTGCATTTATGTGTCTGTGAATGTGCAAAATCTATTTATTTCATGAGAATGCCAGAAGCTGGTTATTTTAGGGGACTTGAGGTCAAATCAAAGTTTGGGAATCCCCCGGTCTACTGCAATTCAGCTGTTGTGACCTGGAGAAGGAGAATGAGAAACAGCAATTTTAAACAGCAGAGGATTTAAACCCGTAGCCCCTCTGTCCAAGGCCGGGGCTGTCAGTCAGCTCCGTTGCCCACTCATGTTTTCTTTGTTACCGCTGTCATCTACCTAATATCCTCTAATCCACTTCCAGTTGGAAAGATAATCCGCTCATTAGCTGCAGTGCACTGGTTCCACCTCTTTGTATGGGGTGCACTGATACCTTTGGCAAAGAGGTGATCGATACTTCAGCCCCTAATGAAAGATGAACATGCATAAGAGAAGAAGGAGAGGTTGTGTTCCTCTCAAAAAAACCCCACAAGATGCGGTATCTGATTTCAGGGATGTTGGGGCGCGCGTTGGCTGGAGCGCTGTTGCCAATTAGACTCGCCTGCTGCGAGGGTTTAGACGCGGGGAGCGTGTGGACACCTCCCTGCCCTGAGGGAGACCGGCGCACTTTATTCTCTGATCGATACCGAATACCCCTCTCTCCGGGACTAATCACCTTCTTCGTTACCCGAACACTGTGGCTCTTCAGCCCCACCACGTCTGCAGCACGTTGGCCTATTTTTAAGGAAGGGGACGGTGCCGGTCAATAAAGATTAAGGGCCCGAAAAATAGTACCGCTGAATCCAGTGAGTTGGGTGGTTCTGCTAGGAGCTGAAACCCAGGAAACTTCTTTGGTTGGACTTGACACCAGCCTCTATAACTCTTGTCTTGTTAGGCCCAGTGATTAATGTTGTCTGGAATTTTTAAGATCTCTGTGTCAGAGCCGTTTTTCATCTTTTCCCAGAAACGTCGAGGCATCTGTGAGCCTTCAGCTACTCTTCCTTTTTAAGGGAGAGAGATAGTTTAGTCACCTCAGGTTTCCTCTTCCTCTTCTCTGGTTTCTATCAGCACGTCATCGCAGGGCAGTCTAACGTCCATCAAATAAAAGAGCAGGCCGCGTTTCTTTTCACTGCCTCAATGGCGAGTCCTTGGGAAGCTCGTAAAAAGCAGCGCTGGTTGAAAACGCTTTGGACGAGATCCCAGCAGGTAACAAGGGCCTGAATCACTCCGTCAGACATGTTTAGAGGGAGCGAAAGTGGATCTCGTTGAGATGTGAACATAAAACGATGCATTTTTAATAAACTTGATATTATATTTTTATGGTGATTCTGGCAATGCTGGGTGGGCCAGATGCTTTTAGACTCTCGTATTCAGAGCCCCCCACATCCTTGAAAAGCAGTGGGCATCCCTTCTGTACAGAACAGACAACGTGCGTTCACCCTTACCTGAACAATCACATGAATTTCACATCATATGTCCCAAAACAAACAGATGCATATAAGTAATTTAATGTGAACACATGAAGTAACACATGAAAATGCATGACAACGCGCGATCACATGCCATGCACTTGTGGTGATATGTGGTGTACATGAGGAAATGCCTGGAATACACGTGAATCTGATGTGAAACGTCCAGAAAACAATAGTCATTCAGATCTGCTGAATCCATGTGATTTTTCGGAAACATTCTCAAGCGATGTAACCATGTTTTTCACTCCAGCTGAAGCCACATAGTCAGGTTTGATGGAGCTGGTAATCTGGTATCCAACATCTTTTGCCAGTTGACCAACAAATGAAGCTGAACTGGGACTAGCTGCCCATGTTGTAATCAAGGGGTGGGATGGCCAAAAACACGCTGAGGACACAGATGTGCTCATATGGTTAGTGCAAGAACATCATCAACCTCCATCAAGAACTTCCATCAGCACGTTTCCATAAACGTGGTTCTGTGTGTCTCAGTAGGTAGAGCATGGTTCTGTGTGTCTCAGTAGGTAGAGCGTGGTTCTGTGTGTCTCAGTAGGTAGAGCGTGGTTCTGTGTGTCTCAGTAGGTAGAGCGTGGTTCTGTGTGGCTCAGTAGGTAGAGTGTGGTTCTGTGTGGCTCAGTAGGTAGAGCGTGGTTCTGTGTGGCTCAGTAGGTAGAGCGTGGTTCTGTGTGGCTCAGTAGGTAGAGCGTAGTTCTGTGTGGCTCAGTAGGTAGAGCGTGGTTCTGTGTGTCTCAGTAGGTAGAGAGTAGTTCTGTGTGGCTCAGTAGGTAGAGTGTGGTTCTGTGTGGCTCAGTAGGTAGAGCGTGGTTCTGTGTGGCTCAGTAGGTAGAGCGTGGTTCTGTGTGGCTCAGTAGGTAGAGCGTGGTTCTGTGTGTCTCAGTAGGTAGAGTGTGGCTCTGTGTGGCTCAGTAGGTAGAGCGTGGTTCTGTGTGGCTCAGTAGGTAGAGCGTGGTTCTGTGTGGCTCAGTAGGTAGAGCGTGGTTCTGTGTGGCTCAGTAGGTAGAGCATGGTTCTGTGTGGCTCAGTAGGTAGAGCATGGCGTTGGCAACACTTAGATTGTGGGTTCAACTCCCACTGGGACCACACATACTGAAAATGTATGCATTCACTACTGTAAGTCGCTTTGGATAAAAGCGTCTGCTAAATGCCATATATTATATTATTATTATATTATATTACTAAAGATTTATACCAGATAACTTCCAGAAGGATTATAAACCCTGTGTGTTGAACTTCCAACTGAGACATCTGGGAAAATCAATAAATAAATATCAATAAATCAATAAACCTATGTGGTATGTTATGAGCGACTTGGACGGAAGCAAGTAAACAGTGTCACCCAGCAGGCCCCAGGGTGACAAACGCTGCCCTAAATCCTTTCAACATGAAAGGAGTTTTTTCTGGGCTGTCGATCGCTCAGGGGAAGTGCTCTCTGTTTATTTTGGAGAACTCTCCTCTCCAGTGCAGAGGGAATGGTGGTGGTGGTGGTGGGGGGGGGGGTGTAATATTTCTTAAATTATGCATATTAGATCCAGAGGGTGCTTTAATGTGTCCTGAAGCTGAAGTTGTTGGTACTGGATGAATACCTGAGATGCTGTGGCTGACAAGACCCTCCATTCTCTAAGGAGAAGAACAGGCTTGGACATCTTTCAGATGCAGATCTTTTCTCTGTTCTCTTCATTTTTAAAGGAAAAAAGAATTTATTATAAACAAAAACCCTGGGAATTAATGCAGGAATTTTAACGGGTTTTAACAGTTGTCACGGGAGAAGAGAGACAAGAGGCCTGCTCACACGGCAATGGCTTTTGTGTATCTGGAAAAAGGGAAACACATGGCACTTTAATGGTCTGTGAAAACAGATATGTTGGGAATTTGTGCTCGTACTTTATTCCTTTATTTCCCTCAAGCTCTGAAACTCGTAAGTATTCCAGTGGATGAAAGAATTCATAAAGATAGCAGGCAAGTGGGACTCGAGGTGTCTTTTTGAACGTTGCTTGTGAAATCTCCGAAAAATTAATCCATAGGGGCTGCTGGGTGGCTCATCCTATTAAGGCACTGTTCTAGTGTGTGGATGAGCCCCACGGTCTGCATCCTGTTAAGACACTGTTCTAGTGTGTGGATGAGCTCCACGGTCTGCATGCTGTTAAGACACTGTTCTAGTGTGTGGATGAGCCCCATGGTCTGCATCCTTTTAAGGCACTGTTCTAGTGTGTGGATGAGCCCCATGGTCTGTATCCTGTTAAGACACTGTTCTAGTGTGTGGATGAGCCCCACGGTCTGCCTGCTGTTAAGACACTGTTCTAGTGTGTGGATGAGCCCCACGGTCTGCATCCTGTTAAGGCACTGTTCTAGTGTGTGGATGAGCCCCACGGTCTGCATCCTGTTAAGACACTGTTCTAGTGTGTGGATGAGCCCCATGGTCTGCCTGCTGTTAAGACACTGTTCTAATGTGTGGATGAGCCCCACGGTCTGCCTGCTGTTAAGACACTGTTCTAATGTGTGGATGAGCCCCACGGTCTGGTATTGAATCCAGACCGTGCCAGTATCGACTGTGGCCAGCAGCCCTACAGGCTAATGCACAGTTGGCAGTGGCGTTGTCTAGGGAGGGAGGGATACAGTCGGCTGGGTTGTCCCTGTCTTGTTGCACAACAGCGACCCCCGCTAGTCAAACAGACACCCACAGTCTGCCGGTATAAAGCTGCATGAGCAGTCTTCCTCAGACTGCGCGAGCTTAAATTGTGGACTGCAGTGTTAAAAGAAGCAGTGGCTGATGTCACGTGTTTCGGAGGAGAGCGCACGCTTATCTACGCCCTTCCTGAACACACAGTGGAGGTTGCAGCGAGCAGCATGCAGCTAAAGAAACTATTGGGGATTCCACATTGTGAGAAAAAGCGAAAGTGTTTGTTGTTTTGTGCAATGACATAAAACATTTTTTTTAAGAATCCATGAATTGTTTGTCCGGTCAGCACAGTGCTCTCTGCGTGTGCAGGTGAAACGGTAGAGTTAGTGTCGAACAGAGTGGTGACGGGGGAGACCTTACCTGTCAGACGGTTCCTGTGAATGGCAGCACCCTGTCGAGACACCTCTCACCCTGATAGATGTGAGAGCGCTGTTTATGAGCACTTCTCACTGGACGGTCGGTCGCTGTGTGGACAAAGAGCACAGAGTTATGGCATGTTCCCCCAGGCCCTGCTCTTTAACCCTGACAGTTCGCTCTCCCCTCGTCGTATCTCATGTCTCGTGTGGCCGGCGCCTGAGCGCGGAGAGCGTTTTGGACGCGCGTGGGATACAGCTGGGATTTCACCAGATTACCTCATCCAGAGCTTCCGGAAGTTCTGCGCAGTGTCTTTCACTGTCAGAGAAGAGAATGAGAAGAGAGGAGATGATGATGGGGAAAGAGAAAAGGGCGATGGAGAGATAGAGGGAGGGAAGGAGGGAGTGGAGTTGAAGTAAGAGCCGATAAATGTGCCATCTGCGGGAAATGTTTAGACAAATTAATGTTCCTGTTTATTCCAGCTCATAAAACACCCCACCCCCCCCCCCACCCTGCAGGGGAACATAAGACATAAGACCACAACATGAGAGGGAGTGATTGGGTGGGGGGGGTGTGAAGTTTATTAGGTGGAATAAAAACCAGGATCTAATTTGCTGAATCCTGAAAAACTGGTATGTTTAGTGTGTTTAGATTTTGTGTTTTCCTGTTTTATCTTTCTTCAGGAATCCTGAGTGCAGAAATGGCTTCAGCAACTCTATTAAAAAAATCTTAAAATGCAGTTCCAATCCAGTTGAACAGTTCACAAAGAGTTGAAACTCAGAACTTGATTCCAGCGCTCTGTAGTGTAGGGGAGATTAATTTATTTCAAAGCAGCCAGTGGTTCAGAGACATATCAAATGTGTTGTTGATTTTGCATTAATTATAACCTCTTTCCCAATTTTTCTTTTAAACCAAAGCAATTTAGAGTAATGCTGGGAAATGCACTGAAAATATTTCTACCTAATATATAATATAATAATATAGCATATGCCATTTAGCAGACACTTTTATCCAAAGCAACTTACAGTAGTAAATGTATTAACTTTTCAGTATATGTGGTCCCAGTGGGAATTGAACCCACAACCTAAGCGTTGCCAACGCCATGCTCTACCTACTGAGCCACACAGAACCACATTCTACCTATTCTCACACTTGGAGGACTGAAGTCAGTGTAATCCAGACTCTTGTTCACAGTGTATTTGTTGTATGAGGGTGGACGTGTGTGAAAATGAGTGCAGCAAAGCTTCTGCCAGGGGTCACAGGGAATAGGGCACAGCATCGCTCACCATGCCTGTGATTAACAATACGCAGGAGAGTGAGGAGGCTTCGTCAATCTGTCAGCATGTTCAAACAGCCACGCACGAACACAAGAGCGTGAGAGTGTGAGAACACAAGAGTGTGAGAACACAAGAGTGAGTGTGAGAACATAAGAGTGTAAGAGTGAGAACACGAGTGTTAGAGTGAGAACACGAGTGTGAGTGTGAGAACACAAGAGTGAGTGTGAGAACACAAGAGTGAGTGTGAGAACATAAGAGTGTGAGTGTGAGAACACAAGAGTGTAAGAGTGAGAGAACATAAGAGTGTGAGAGTGAGAGAACATAAGAGAGTGAGTGTGAGAACATACGAGTGTAAGAAGTGTGAGTGTGAGAACACAAAAGACAGAAAACAAGACGGAATGACAAGATGAGAGAGGAGAGAAACGTGCAGAGCGCAGTCACACGCAGACGCGAGAGGAACAGAGGAACCTGTAGAACGTAGAGAACGTGAGGACACAGCGGCGCGAGGACGTGAGAGAGGAGAGGAACGCACAAGGCGCGAGGACGGGAGGGCTGAAGAGGAGAATCTGAAGTGCAGGCACGCGCTCTCGGCTGCTGAGGCAATTAAACTTCACAGGGTTAGCGCATCATGCCGGAATACTAAATCAGTTAAGCTGGGAGCGAGAGGATCACAACTTTCCCTCCTTCGTTCCGTCTGTTCCACGCTTCTTTCATTCGGCCTGCGACTCTCGTATCTCGTCTCTCCAGATCGGTGGGCGTGCCCACTTTGGTGGTGCTGTTTAGTCTCGCAAGCCCTTGTCACATCAGCAGAGTGAGTAAATAGAGTACATTAATGCTTTACAAGCCTGTCAGTAGACCCCAGGTCCTCCAGCGTAATGTGCTGTTTAATTGGGTCAGGGTGTGCAAGAATCATCTTGGCCGAGGTGCCTCCCACGTGGTCCAACGTTCAACGCTGGCCACGGAGACCCGGGTTCGATTCCCCCATCCTGCCAGAGTCGGCTCTGGGGTGGCAATTGGCTGTCCGCTCCAGGGAGGGGGGAGGGAAGCCGACACACACAGTTCGCTGCGCACAGGAGTGGTTCCTGGGTATCGGAATTACAGTCGACGGCACGACGAGTGTTGTCTCGGAGGAGGCAGCGCTATGCCCTTGTCACTGCCGGTCACAGGACTATGGCAGCGAACTATAGGGGTAAGGGGGATTGAACTAAGCACAGCGGGTAATTGGCTAGCGAATTGGGAGAAAACGGGGTAAAATTGGAAAATAAAATAATATATTTGGTTTTTTTAAATCATCATGGCCGTAACCTCATGTTCGCCACCCACATTAATACACTTTAAAAAAAAAATGCTTTTCCCTTTTTCTCCCAATTCGGAATGACCGAACGTATACACAAGCCACGCTCAGCACTGCAACCTCCGCTGTCAGTTGTCAGAAGACTGCAGACGAGCACACGCTCTCCTCCCTAACACGTGATGTCGGCCGCCCCCTCTTCTCACTCCGCGGCTCACAAGTTAAGCTTGCGCAGACACGAGTTCCCGAGGAAGACACTTTATGTGTGGAAGTTTTGTACAGCCAGAATGTGTCCGCCTGATTGGCCGGTGGGGTTCGCTGGTGCGTGACGAGACATGGGCGGTCTGGCCGACTGAATCCATCCCTCCCTCGGCGACGCTCCGGGCAATTATGCACTACCCCGCGGGGCTGCTGATCACAGGCGGACTAGATTCCATACAGGCCATCGCGTTATTCAAAACAGTAGTCACAGCATGTACAGTAAAGACAACGAGCTGCGATGGAAATGGATTGACAGTAACGAACAGGAGCCCCCCGGCTTATGATGGTGAACATTTCTGTCAGGGATGAGGTCCTCGTCTTCAACTCTGGCTTTTCTTTGTGTCTTTTTTCTGCACGTCCCTGCTCCGAACGTCCATAACCTTAACCCTGTGGTGCCAGTCCAGTGGCCATACGAGGTAGACCACTGAGCCCCCTCTCCTCTCCTCTCCTCCGTGGGTTGGCGGTGAAGACTGACTAAAGCCCAGGACAGTTTCTACCGGCTTGGCGAGTCTGACAGGGTCTGCTGGGCTAATCTGAGAGCTGGAGGCGTACGCTGTAACCGCCCAAAACATTTCTGGAGAGTAGTTGTGGGTATTTTCAGAAACATGATTCATACACAGCAGTGAAGAATACACTGTACAGGCATTGGCCAAATCCGGCAAACCTCTCTTCAGTTGTGAGAAACCTCCTGTTCACCCAGGACGAGAGCTCTTTAGAGGACAATCCTCTCTGTAATCTGCTGCTCCTCCAGCCCTGCCCCGCCCACCACCTCGTGTAATGCAGTTTTCCCCCTGACTGTTTTTGTGAGGGGAGGGAGGGAGGGGGAGGGGAGGGGGTGTAGATGCAGCATAATGGACGGTGGACAATGCCCAGGGCAAAGTAAAACTGTAGCCTGCTAATTCAGTGTGACAAACAGCTCTGTCAGCAAAATGCGCAAACTGTTGCACTCGAGTTCTTAATTTGTTTGCATTTGTCATGGACAGTGTGCGTGCGTGCGTGCGTGTGTGTCTTGGGGGGCATTACTTGGCACGGTGAAATGATTACCACTCGAATGAGCGAGCGCACACAATCATAAGCCACCGAACCCGCGAGCACAGATAAGTGCCCAAGACGTCCCCCCCTGATGCTTGTACTTGTGGCACAATGTTTGCCAATCAGTTTTGTTCCGGTCTCTGGGTATCGATCACCTGGCAGCCATTGTGGTTGGGAATAGTTTTTTTTGCTGGTGAATAGTGCTGCACTGGACTGGATACAGAACACCACAGTGACTGCACTCTGTCTGTGCTGTGTGTGTGTGTGGGTGGGGGGGGGGGGGTCATGCTATTAATGCTCTGAAAGCAAACGTTTTATTATGATTGCATTTTGAATCGAGTGGATCTTCTTTCAGCTCAGTGACCTGATTCAGATCTACTCGGATGGAAACGCTGTCACAATAAATAGTGTGTGAGTGCTATTCTCTGCCTGCCCAGCGTCTAAGTTACTGTTGTGCATCGCGTGTGTTTTACTAAGCTAAGTGGTGTCAAATTTGGACGAGGCACCTGGTGGGGGATGCACAGTAGAATTAGGATGGCTCGTTTGTGTGGGGCGCTGTTTGGACCGGAGACATCTTGCCAACCGGAACCCCACCCCGCTCCCTGGGTGACACTGTGGAACTCCACCTGCACGGTCAGGGCTCAGAAACATTCACCTGTTTGGCCTTCGTCACCAGTAACACATTTGAGACAGTAGTACTTATTACTGTTTGTTGTAACTTGTTACATAACGTGATGAAAACAACAGGTGTTGTGTCACGTTTCAGGCTTAGTGGGCAGCAAGGATGTTCTGAGAATGTTTGTTATTTATGATTTACTATGTACGTGTTCTGTTTTAGCATTTGAAAACTAGACACACCAAACAATGGGACCTCATAAGGCAAGCTGATTGTTCTATCCAACCAGATAATTTCTCTGGGTTTCATGTAGTCATTGTCAGGAATGGTACCAGAAAACCAGGCGCGGACCCAGAAATGCAATCATGTATTTTATTTTAACAGGCGATGGTCACACAGGAGCAATCAGAGCAATACAGAGATCCAAAGAGTGGTCGGGGACAGGCAAAGTTTGTTCCAGACTTCAGTAGTGTCAGGGGCAGGCAAGGCGTAGTCAGTGGGCAGGCGGAGGTCGATACCGGGAAATCAGTCCAGGGAACACAGAGAGGAGCGGGACTTGAACCACAAGGAGCACGAACAGGTGGGTCGGGAACGAGACTGAGGTGCAGACGAATACGGGAGCACGAACAAAAACACGATGAAACAAAACACGGGAAAACAGAGACAACGCTGGAGAGTTGTGTAGGCATACGCAAAGCACAAGACAATCTGGCAACGAACATGGGAAAACACACAGCTTAAATACATTTAGACATAACAAGAAACAATCAGGAATAAACACGAATGCAGCTGACTGCAATCAGACACATGAGGAAATAAGTGAAAACGATAATACAATAATGAGACAATCAGGAAATGAACATGGGAAATGAACAGCTAACTACATCAGACATAACGAGAAACAGGTGAAACAGATAATACACTGATGAGACTAGAACAGGTAAGCGAAAGTAAAAACACGGACCAGACAACTAGAAAAACATGGAAAAAACTACAAACGCTTAATTACGGGAAACACGAACACGAGATGTGACAGTCATAGAATAACCCAACATGCTTGGTGGTTCCCTGTGGCTCAGTTGGTAGAGTGCGGCGTTGGCAACACTTAGGTTGTGAGTTTGATTCCCATTGGGACCACATATACTGATATAAATGGTATACATTCACTACTGTAAGTCGCTTTGGATAAAAGCATCTGCTAAATAGAATAGAATATACTTTATTGTCATGTTACACAAGGTAATTGGAATTTGTCTTTTCACATATCTCTCCTAGATACACACACAGATAGACCACTATACATATGTATTCCATCAGAGGGGTCAGAGTGCAGGGTCAGCCATAGTACAGCTCCCCTGGAGCAGTTTAGGGGTTCAGTGCCTTTGCTCAAGGGCACTCCAGCAGTGCCCCAGGAAGTGAACTAGCCTCCCTCCGGTTTCCAGTTCATTGTTTTTCGTGGGATTCGAACCAACAACTCTCCATTTGCCAGCCCGTGTCGCTAACCACTGAGCCACTGCCGCTATAATATTTATATATATATAATATAATATTATAATATATAATTGTATATATTATTATAATATTACTATATATTACATGCCTCTTAAATCACTTATTGAATGAATGTAAAGTTGTGCTTTGATGGAACCGTCCCCCTCCTTGTCCCTTCCCCATTAGAGACGGGAGCAGGCCTGCTGTGGAAGTGGGCCAGGCGCAGCGAGGGCTCACAGTGTGCTGTAAAACATGTCCCGGCATTCCTCACATTCCCAGCATTCCCAGACTGCATTGCGCTGCTGAGCGGAGCGCAGACGGAGCTCGCTCCGCGGGCCAGTGTGACGGTCGGCGTTCCGGAACCGATTCGCTCCACTTGGGCCGCCAGACGGGGCCCCACGGCGTTATTTATGATCATATTTATTGGGTTAGCAGGCGCCCTGCGCTGGTCCCATTTTACACACTGGCCGTGTACGCAGCTGGATATTAACTGGAGCAGATTTGGGCTGGTTGGTCATGAGATGCACTATTTTAAGTGAGGCTTCCTCAAACACATTTCTAGCTGGTTTTTGAATTCATTATTTGCTTCATTTCATTTATTTTAATTAGTAAAAAAATTATGCTTATGGTCATGGATGCTCATCATTTTCTCTTTTCCTGAGGGAAGCCAATATACAAAATATAAGTTTTAAGTGTTTGAGTCATTTCTCATTAATTTTGTTTTCTTACCTCTTTTACTGAGGTAAGAAGATATTATGTGTTTGTTGGACATCTTTTGTACGACACATTTGTGTCCACATTTTCACAATACTGCTGATTCATCATCAACATCATGACCAATAACATTTCCCAGCAGGCTTTTCACTTTCTCCGGGGTTGCAGGGGTAGTGCCCCACCCAGGATTTGAACCCACGACCTCTGATCATGTGTCCAGTTTCTACTCCCCCCCCCCTGTCCCACACAGGACAGTACAGGTGTTGGCCCTGTCTGTGACTCTCCCTCATAGCAGGCCGTACTGTCCTATGGGAACGAGGGGGTTCCAGTGTGTGCAGGTTTCGAGACAATTCGCTCAAGAAATTGGGTGAGTGCATGTCAAAAAATGCATAGCCCTGCACCACACTCTGGCTGGTCCAGTGTGGTGTGCGCTGCCTGTCAGGGACTCAGTTTGAAACCCGTCGTCAGCCTCGATCGGAGGCGGGGGCGTTTGGCTGTCCACCTCTGGGGGAGGGGGGGAGGGGGGGAGGGTGAGACACGAGTCCGCCGAGGAGCAGGAGAAGGCGTCCGTGGTAGAGTTCCGTCTCGGAAGCGGTGGATCTATCGGCCCGGAAAGAGCGTCTCGACCCGGAGGACGGGCGGCGGACTCGTGGGGAGGGTGGATTGAGATAAACAGATGGTATAATTGGCAACCAAATTGGGAGAAAAACGGGAAAAATGTAATGTCCCAAAAAATAAATAAAATGCATAACCCAGTTAAAGATAAGGAAGGAGGTTACGAGTTACGAGAAAAAATAACTCAAATAATGACTTTCATCTCACTGCACCGCTGCCAGAGTCCTTCCCCCACAGTCAGCGAGTTTCACTTTCAGCTTTCCTTTTTGCTTTGTTTCTCACTGTAAATTACCTCCGGCAGCATATCAATTACAGACCCAGACTGGGGCATTTAATTATGAAATATCGAATGAGGAATGCGTACAATTATAACGACTGAATGAAGAGTATGCACCAAAATAAAGATTCATCAGCAGGCTCTGTCATCCTGTGCAGATTGTGCATTAACCTGATCTTGCCTCCTCTCCCTTATAATAATAATAATAATATTAATAATACAAAGGATAATTATAATAATAATATATATGCCATTTATGCTATTTAATAATCATGCATTGCATTTATATAGCGCCTTTCAAGGAACTCAGCGCTTTACAGTGAAGGGGAAACTCACCTCAACCACCACCAATGTGTAGCACCCATCTTATACAAAACACAAACATGCCTCCTCACCAGTCACAGGGGGCTTCACTCTGAATGGGTATAGTAACGTTCCCTCAACCTTTCCACAACACTGTGGGGACGTTGTCAATTTTCCAACATCAGAGTCACATTATGAGGCCTTTTTGGCTTAAGTGGGTTGGATCTCCCCTAGACAGAAGGTTATTTCTCGGTTTGTAATTAGTAGGCAGGTCTGCATTCTAACTTAATCCGCTCCTGGGTTCTGTGTAAAAAAATCGAATGCATTATTTATAATAATTATTTATTCCAATATCAAACAGCCGTATTCAGGAACAATGTGCTGTGCTTACAGTTGCACAGCAGGGCTGTATGAGAGCGCAGCAGAGTTAATACTGCAGCGATCCCCAGCCAGAGCCGACGCTGGCCATGGCGACCGGGGTCCAATCCCACCGGCCGCGCCAGAGTCGCCAGTGTTGTAGCCACTGGACCATGTAGGAGGCCCCATGATGTTGTTTTTTTAAACCATTTTTTGATTCAAATTTATTTTTTTCTGCCCCCTCCCCCAATTTGGAATGACCAATCATGACCGTAGGCTTCGTTGCAACGTCCTCCACCAATCGCACGCTAGCATCCTCCAAAACGAAACGCTCGCAGCCAGCTGCTGCTCTTATAATAATATAATAATATATGCCATTTAGCAGACGCTTTTATCCAAAGCGACTTACAGTAGTGAATGCATACGTTTTTCAGTATATGTGGTCCCACTGGGAATTGAACCCACAACCTAAGCGTTGCCAACGCCACGCTCTACCTACTGAGCCACACAGAACCACTCTTCTCTTCCCCTCCGCTCTGCCGTTCCGCCAGGTCACAGGTGGTGCGGGCAGATGAGAGGTGCCTATTGGGCCAGGAGAGTGGTCACTGCTCTCTGATTTGGGGGAAGTGAGAGCGATGGAAAGCCACCGGTTTGCCGTGAAATGTGAAACGTGAAACTAGTTGATCCCAATGGATTCCACTCCACAACGAACCAAGAACCAACCACAGCACCATTACAGACGCTGGAAGTTTTTGTCTCACTCTTTCCTTTTAAAAAAATGAATAAATTATTTCACATTTTTTCCAGTTTTTCTCCCAATTTGGTTGCCAATGATACCCTCTACTTATCTCAATTCACCCTCCCCCACGAGTCCGCCGCCTGTCCTCCAGGTCGAGACACTCTTTCCGGGCCGATAGATCCGCCTCTTCCGAGACGGAACTCTACCACAGACGCCTTTTTCCTCCACGAGACGGACTCGTGCCAGCTCACCCTCCCCCCTCCCCCAGAGGCGGACAGACAAACGCCCCCGCCTCCGATCGGGGCTGATGACCAGGGCCGGTCTGGTAGAGACGCGGGTTTTGAACCACGACCCTGACAGGCAGCGCACACCACACCGGACCAGCCAAAGTGTGGTACGTTAGACCGCTACACTATCCGCCATCCCCTTGTCTCACTCTTTTCACTGACGAAAGTGACCTTGGCTTCTCCTACAGAAAATAAAACCCAGGGAATGTGTCTTGGTTGGACGTGCTGGGCATTCACAAGGTTAGGCAGACGGGAGCCATTGATCTGGTCCTTGCTTGGCACTCGCAACCAAATAACCTCCCTGGAGTGGTGTTCTTTTTCTTTTCTTTCTTTGAACACGTATCGACTTTCTCCAAGAAACGTAAAACGCAAGCGTCCGAAGCTCGGATCAGATATTGACGTTAAATGAAAACGTGGAGGTGAATTAGTGATCGTTCTTTATAGGACGGCCCCAGATACACTTTCAATGGATTTGCAAGGGGTGGAAAAGTGATGAAAGGCTTTTGGATAGCATCCATCTCCGTGGATTAAGTCCTGTCCCTGCCTTAGGGAAGGAGCTGCCTCCGAGGTGCCTGAGCCAGACGGTGACATCACTCGTGATGGGAGAGAGAGGTTTGAACCTCATAATAGGTGGAGCCACAATTAGCTGTCAATCAGTGACTTATTTGAACCAATTAAATTAAAATATTTTGCTCTACACAGCCAAACGCAATGATTGGTTCAAATGAGTGAGTGACTGATAGCGCATGGTAGCTCCACCTCTCTCTCCAGTCAGTACCCCCGTGACCCTGTTTGGCCCTATGGGACTCCCAGCCACAGATTGTGCTGGCACTGTTTTTAATATCTGCCTATCGCTGCCCTGAGAGCCAGTGCTTTATCTGGACACGCCACCCAGAAGCCCCCCACTATACGCCTTGTTAAAGGGTACAGTGGCGGGCCCCACTTGGAATTCAAACCGCCAACCCTCTTTTAAGTTGTCCAGTTCCCTGAACAATGCTCAACACTGCTGTCCCACGGTACTGTTGCAAAGGTACGAACAATACTGCTGACAACAAGAGCTACAGCAGTGTGTTTCATAGAGCATGCTGGAGCGCTGTTTTTAATCCCAGCAAGCAAGCGCCCATCGGACCGCCATCGGCAACAGTTGTCAGCACGCCAGAGTTTTGCAAATCGGCAATGCGGTGGCCCGCTCGCAGCAGGAATATTCACCGACTGCTTTGCCTTCTCTGAACAGCTGTGGGCCAGCACTGCAGGCAGTGGGCTATGAGTGGGCCACTGTACTCCTGCTATCTGGGATAAATCCTCGTGTGCTAATGAGTCACACGTCCTGCTCAACGCGTTTGTACAGAAGAGGCAACGTGAACCCTGCAATGCGCGGCGCTCCTTTCTGAAGATCCCTCCAGCAGAGAGGAGAACAAGAGTGTGCAGAGCTCCAGCAGAGCTTGAGCCTCCTCATGGAAGAGGCTTCCAACAGCGAGAGAGCAGCTCCAGGGCCCCCAGGGCAGCTCAAGGGCCCCCAGTGCAGGCTCGAGGGCTAGGAGCCCACACAGCGCCTTGGACATTCATTACAGATGCACACCCTGTCTGGCCTGACAAGATGAAAAAAACGTATCTTTTGGGGGAATCAAGGCGCTGTTGTGTAATGCCATACTGTGCGGCACATTATTATCTAGCAAGAACCCTGTTCCCCTGCCAGATATTGCTATGGCTATTTCTCTTTCTCTCTCTGTCTCTATCTCTCTGCCTACCTCCCTTTCTCGCTCTCTGAAACTCAGTTTTTCTCTGTCTCTCTCTCTCTCTCTCTCTCTCTCTCTCAGTTTTAGTGCATTACAGCTCAAAAGTATTTCTCTCTCTCTCTCTCACACACACACACACACACACACACACACACTGATAGAACAGAGCAGGTTATGAGAGAGACACGCACAGAGATACTGTGTGTGAGAGGCTGGGCGTTGGAGACTCTAGGCTAGGGTGTGGTTGCTTCCTAGTCACATTTGACTGAAGGGGCTTTGAATATTCTGTACCAGTCTGACACCTTTGTGAGGCACAAACAGGCATCTTCCTGAGTGGAGGCTGGCCAGATCGCCTTCCCCGCATTAGCAGTGACGCGGCCAATTGTTCAGACCGACGAGGGACAGCTCCCTGTTTATTTACGTAGGGAAAGTTGGCATGTGAGCGTGACTGAACGGGAGTCATTAGCTCATGTCGAGCTTCGCAACATGCTCAGAGTGAGAAAAAAATGCAGTTTAGGCAAAACGACAGGTGTTCCGATGAGGCCAAACACCTGGGGATTTCAACAATTGTGACGGAAAGCTGTGATTGTCTTCTGATGAAGAATATGCGCAGAGCTACTGAGGAATCTCAGTGAGCACATCCACATGGGGGGAGGGAGGGAGGGAGGGGGCACACTTAAAATGACATTTATTTTGGAGAACGTTTCTCTGACTATTTGGAATGCCTTCTTGTATTTGTGGGCTCGTTCCCTTAGGTCTGTCAATTTTTTAATATTTTTGATATATTTTTTTGTGGGTGTACATGCAGTGCACTTACAGTGGGGAAAATAAGTATTTCACCCCCTGCTGATTTTGTGAGTTTGCCCCCTTACAAAGAAAGGAACGGAACGGTCGGTCTATATATTTCATGGTAGGTTCATCTTAACAGTGAGAGACAGAATATTTAAAAAAATCCCAGAAAATCACATTATATGAATTTTAAACATTTATTTGTGTTTTATTGAGGAAAATAAGTATTTCACCCCCTAGCAAAACAGCAAGAATTCTGGCTCCCACAGACCGGTTATGTGACCAGGAGGCACACAGATTAGTCCTCTTACTTAATTAGTACTCCTAATTAAGTACTCGTTACCTGTATAAAAGACAACTGTCCACAGAATCAATCAATGAATCAGATTCCAACCTCTCCACAATGGGCAAGACCAAAGAATTGTCTAAGGACATCAGGGACAAAATTGTAGACCTGCACAAGACTGGAATGGGCTACAAGACCATTGGCAAGCAGCTTGGTGAGAAGGAGTCAACTGTTGGTGCGATAATTAGAAAATGGAAGAAACACCAATTGACCATCAATCTCCCTCGGTCTGGGGCTCCACACAAGATCTCACCTCGTGGAGTGAACCTGATCATGAGAAAGGTGAGGGAACAGCCCAGAACTACACGGCTGGAGCTTGTTGATGATCTCAAGGCAGCTGGGATCACAGTCACCAAGATGACCATTGGTAACACACTACGCCGTAATGGATTGAAATCCTGTAGTGCCCGCAAGGTCCCCCTGCTCAAGAAGGCACATGTACAGGCCCGTCTGAAGTTTGCCAATGAGCACCTGGATGATTCAGAGGAGGCTTGGGAGAAAGTGCTGTGGTCAGATGAGACTAAAATCGAGCTCTTTGGCATCAACTCGACTCGCCGTGTTTGGAGGAAGAAAAAAGCTGCCTTGGACCCCAAGAACACCATCCCCACCGTCAAGCATGGCGGTGGAAACATTATGCTTTGGGGCTGTTTCTCTGCTAAGGGCACAGGACGACTTCACCGGATCGAGGGGAGGATGAATGGGGCCATGTACCGGGAAATCTTGGGTGAGAACCTCCTTCCCTCAGCCAGGACACTGAAAATTGATTTCTAAGGATTTGGAGAGGATCTGCAAAGAGGAGTGGGCCAAAATCCCTCCTGGGATCTGCGCAAACTTGGTGACCAACTACAAGAAACGTCTGACCGCTGTGCTTGCCAACAAGGGTTTCTCCACCAAGTACTGAGTCATGTTTTGCTAGGGGGTGAAATACTTATTTTCCTCAATAAAACACAAATAAATGTTTAAAATTCATATAATGTAATTTTCTGGGATTCTTTTTAATATTCTGTCTCTCACTGTTAAGATGAACCTACCATGAAAATTATAGACCGTTCCTTTCTTTGTAAGGGGGCAAACTCACAAATTCAGCAGGGGGTGAAATACTTATTTTCCCCACTGTATATGGCAGGACTCATTGCACATCATGGGGAAATACCATTCCTGGGAGGAGGCCTCATCTGGTATTATTATTATTCATATAGTAGTAGTAGTATTAATAATACTAATTATTTATGTATTTACTTACTGATTAGGCACTATTATACAAGGTGACTTGCTTAACTAATCACACACTATCCAGGCACACAGGTGGATATTTACTGAAGCAGTGCAGGTACCTCGTCCCATATGTCTTTACCTGATTGACTGTTTATCCACATTTCCATTTATTCCGCAATTTGGAATGGCATATTGCAGCGTTAAGCCTTTCCCATCGCTGAGACGTCCGACCTCTATTCAGGGGGAGGGCGCCTCTGGATCGTGTGCTGCCAGCCCCAGGGGTACGTGGGGAGGGCCACATCTGTTCCTGGAAATTTCACAGACACTTCTGCTCTTAATTATTTAATCAGCCCAATCATTTACGCGATCCGACATTTTAGCGACATTTCTCGTTAAGCTCGCGAACGACAGCCGAAGACTGCAGAAGTTCTCGTGTCCTCGCACGACACGTTCTACAGCGATCTGATCCACGAGTGACCCGGCGTTGGTGTGTACAGCCAATTAGCCGAATAGGAAGGGTTATTTCGGTAGATACAAGAAGCTGCGCACATGGGAACGGGGAGTTCCTCAGCTCTGTGCTTGCCGGCGCTTCTCCCAGTGTTACAGGTACGGCGTGCAGCTGCCTGCAATGATGTCTATCGCTGTGTTACTGCACTGATCTCTTGCGCGAACAACGATTGTTCCTGCCATGTATTAATGCACATCTTGTAAGTCGCTCTGGACAAGAGCGTCTGCGAAATGCTCAAAATGTAAAATGTGCTGAGCTGAGCTGTGCAGCCAGTGTGTTGGAGGAGAACCAAGCATGTGCCACTGGGCAATAAAGGGAGGCGAGGGAGGATGGGGGATACGATTCAGTGCGGGACTTTACGAGGGCGTCCGGGGGACAGACGGACAAAGGCATGCGCCACTGGTGCAGGCAGCCTGCAGGTGCCCGATTGACCTGGAGGAGTCACTGTCGCGCAGCGAGGCGGGAAGAACCCTGGCAGTGGGAAAACACCCCCTTCCTGGGCGACGCTACAGCCAATTATGCGCCGCCCCGCTAGGCTGCTGGCCACCGCACCACGTTCGCACAGTCATGCTGCAAAGCGTTTATGACCAGGATGCATTTGTCTTGGCAGGGCACTACACCTGGCTGCCGTGGGCGTCACAGTGATTGTTTCTGAATGCAAATTAAAAGAACGCTGGACGAAATAGCCGTAATAAAGCATTTTGGTGCTTGCACACAAATCACACCTGTTTCCTGTGAAAGTAATGAGCAGGTGAAGTTCATTTGCATTCCGTTGTGGGTGTCGGGGGAGTGGAGTAATCTGCACATGCTGCTCTTAATCACGTCTTCAGTGCCTTTCTGCGGAGCTCCTCAGGATTCGCCAAATGCTCTGAGACTTTGTCTCGTGAGTGCATAGTAAACGTAAATGTAAAAATGTACATAGTGTGTGTTGTAATTTTGTGTGTTTCATGAGTAAATAATAGTGTGTGTTGTAATTTTGTGTGTTTCATGAGTACTTGTGTGTGTTGTAATTGAGTGTGTTTAATAAGCATGTTGTGTGTGTTGTAATTGAGTACATGTAGTGTGCATATTTACAGTTTATATTGCGCATGGTATTTTATCATGCTCTATAAGCTAATATAATATATGCCATTTAGCAGACGATTTTTATCCAAAGTGACTTACAGTAGTGAATGCATACATTATTCAGTACATGTGGTCACAGCGGGAGTTGAACCCACAACCTAAGCGTTGCCAACGCCGTGCTCTACCCACTAGCCACACAGAACCACTGCCATGTAAAAGGGCACCATCCTGATAGATGTTTAGTGATGTTAATAACACAAGCCCAACTGGAGCAGGAAGCTGCCATGATCTGAGATGTCCCATTGGCTGAGGCTTATGAACTTCTCATTTTTGGTGGGGCGGGGTGCAGGGTAGGAGGGTGTGAGCACAGGTGTTTCCTTGGAGAGCTTGTATGGTCAAACTTACTTCTGAATTTGCTCTCTGTGTGTGGGTTTCTCTGAGGTAGTCAGAGCATGGCACTCTGAGCACTACAAGTGTGTGTGGCTCTCTGTTCTGACTGAGGTCTTAGGTAATTGAGTTTGATTGCACCATTAATTGGATTCTGGTATGTATGTATTTGACGTCTCAAGAGTTGTCAGCTGCAGGTCCTGGGAGACGGACATGGATCTTTGAATGTCTGTTTCTGCTGATGGAAAAAAGAAGAAGACGCAACGCACAGGAGCTCCTTTAACACATTTGCACGGAGTTTAAAATGAATGAGTTGTTCTTCGGCTAATTAATTGGAATTGAAGCAGGCGTCTCTCAGGAGATGTGAGAGGCAGATCCATGTGTTCAATTAAGAGCCCGAGTAAAGCCCAGGATCTCAGAGCTCAGCTGATACCCAGCAGGCCCAGGGCACATGGCAGGGCTTCAGTCTGTCCAGGCACGCACGCAGACACACGCACGCACGCACGCACGCACACACATACACATACACATGCACGCACGCACACACACATGTACACACACACGCACGCACGCACACACGCACACACACACGCACACACACACATATACACACGCACACACGCACACACACGCACACACACACACACACACATTTTACATTTTAAGCATTTAGCAGATGCTCTTATCCAGAGCGACTTACAAGATTTACATTAATACATGGTAAGAACAATCATAGTTTGTGCAAAAGATCAACACACAGAAACATACACATGCGCACACACATACACAAACATTCACACACACGCACACGCACACACACACACACACACACAGAAACATACACATACACAAGCACATGCACAAACATTCACACACACACACACACACACACACACACAGAAACATACACATGCACAAGCACATGCACAAACATTCACACACACACACACACACACACACACACACACACACACACAGAAACATACACATGCACAAGCACATGCACAAACATTGACACACACACACACACACACACACACCCCGTAGAGGGTTAAAGGCCACATCAGCCTGTGTAAAGACACGTCTCAGCGAGCACCTCTGACACCGCTGGGAATGTGAAACGGAGAACTGAGCGCGCTCAGTTGCAAAGGTGTGAGCTCATCTCTGAGCAGCTCCAGTGCGCCTTCACAGCGGAACAGAGCTGCCCATCATCCGTTCTGAAGTGCAAATCTGACACAATCTATTGAGTTTTGTTTTATTTTTTCGTTGTATTTATATTTTCTTAGAGAACACCCTTTTCCAGTCGGATTTACAAAGTAGCTCTCGACAATGGGTTTCTTAATTCACTCTAATGAAAGCTTAAACTGGCTTTAGACGCTAAGGAAGAGACAATGGGCTCTAGTTTTGTTGTCAAAGCACAATGCGCAGATGCTAATCTTAATCCACAACTGTCTCATGTGCCACTCCAGAATCTCCCATAAGTGTTAAATTGGGTTCAGATCTGGTGACTGAGACGGCCGTGGCATGTGGTTTACATTGTTTACATGCTCATCAAACCATTCAGTGAACACTCGTGGCCTGTGGATGGGGGCATTGTCATCCTGGAAGAGACCACTCCCATCAGGATAGAAATACTTCACCACAGGATGAAGGTGACCACCCAGAATGGCTTTGTATTTATTGACATTATTTAGGCAATTACCTGTAGGATAGGGAGGGGTTGAGGTGAAAGAGTAGCGGATGTCACTGATCTATAAAAGAGAGATAGAAAGTCACCCATGGCGAGAAAGGAGGGGGGGAGGCGGGGTGAGGGGAGAGGAGAGGAGAATAGAGAGTAGGACATTCAGCTCATCTCGAAAGCTCCCCAGAGGTCTGGTGTACAATGCAGAGCAGTGATATGCATGTGTATTTATTTTTGTGTTTGTGTGTGCGTTTGTCTTCTATAGGTATGTCTGTGTGTGTGTCTTTCTCTGTGTGTGTGTGTGTGTGTGTCTCGGTGTGTGTGTATGTGTACATTTGTCTATGGGCGCGTGCCTGGGTGTTTGTGACTATGTGTCTGTGGACTTGTCTCCTTGCAGGAATCTGCTGCTATGTCTATTTTAAGCAGACCGTCAGTGGAGAACACTGACGATGACATCACAGAGGTGGCTCTGAAGTCCACATCCACAGCAGGCAAGCGCTGGGGTGGGCTAGGAGGACCTCATCAATATTCTCTACATGGCAGGCTCTCTGCATCTATGAAAACACAGAGCGAGCACATTCACATATTCTGGGAATCTGAGAAATACTGATCAGTCTGGACCGGCTTGAGTGATGACTAGTGATGAGCCGATAATGGACAAATAAGTAGCCAATGATGAGAAAATGATGAGCCCGTTGCAAGCCAGGGATGAACCAATATCGAGCCAATGATGTTCCAGTGATGGATGTTCTTCAAACTGTTTTCTATACTGGCCCAACTGTGACAGCTTCAGACTCCACCTTTAACAGTGTAAATCACTGTGAATGATCACACACACAAGCATGCACACAAGCAGACAGAGCTGCAGTGTACACGCACGCACACACACACATACATTTTGCATACGTTGCAATAGATTCCAGTCCAAATGATTATTGATGGAAATTAAGGGATTTCAATTATTGTTGTTTTTTTAAATGCTGATTTAGCATTAAGTGAAATTGCATGTAAACTCAAAGAGCTTGTAACTCCTATTTTTTCAAGAGGAAGCGCAGAGAGAAGTTATTTCTTGCAGAGTAGGAAAAACCGAGGAAAACAGGGTTGTGGAAGGCTTCGGTCTCGGAAACGATGGGGGAGCAAGGTTGCCTGTGTTGCCACAATACCTCTGTGGATGACTTTGGGATAATTGGACTTTCCGTGGGCAGGTTTGGCAGTCTCGCAGTTTGCGAGATTGCGGGAAGGTGTGAATTATTGGCCAGGAAGGCTAGTGCCAAATGTCCTAATTTATCAATGATTGTTCATTGGTGTATGTCAATTGAATGATTCATTTGACCGTTTATGTTTGTGAGTGAGTGTGATCAGGTGTGTGAACGGCAGAGCAAGTTGATTGCCTCACAAGCTCCACCTGGGCCGGTCAGTAATGAATTATTTTTAAGTGCAGGTGTGAGGTGACCGGAGCGTTCAATGTGAGTCATTCACTGTGTTTGTCTGCCTGTTTATGTTTGGGAGCGACTGAAACTGTGTGTGTGTGTGTGTGTGTGTGTGTGTGTGTTGTAATACATATATATACTGTATATGCCATTTAGCTGTATGAAGATAACAGCACAGCTATCAGGCTGACCATCCATACTCTGCATGGACATCTAATAATAATATAATATATTCCATTTAGCAGATGCTTTCATCCAAAGCAACTTACAGTAGTGAATGCATACACTTTTCAGTATATGTGGTCCCAATGGGAATTGAATCCACAACCTTAGCATTGCCAATGCCACGCTCTACCTACTGAGCCACACAGAACCACGCTCTACCTACTGAGCCACACAGAACCACGCTCTACCTACTGAGACACACAGAACCATGCTCTACCTACTGAGACACACAGAACCATGCTCTACCTACAGAGCCACACAGAACAATGCTCTACCTACTGAGCCACACAGAACCATGCTCTACCTACTGAGCCACACAGAACCATGCTCTACCTACTGAGCCACATAGAACCATGTTCTACCTACTGAGACACACAGAACCATGCTCTACCTACTGAGACACACAGAACCACGCTCTACCTACTGAGACACACAGAACCACACTCTACCTACTGAGACACACAGAACCACGCTCTACCTACTGAGACACACAGAACCACGCTCTACCTACTGAGACACACAGAACCACGCTCTACCTACTGAGACACACAGAACCACGCTCTACCTACTGAGCCACACAGAACCACGCTCTACCTACTGAGACACACAGAACCACGCTCTACCTACTGAGACACACAGAACCACGCTCTACCTACTGAGACACACAGAACCACGCTCTACCTACTGAGACACACAGAACCACGCTCTACCTACTGAGACACACAGAACCATGCTCTACCTACTGAGCCACACAGAACCATATTGTTGAGTGTGAAGTTCATGTGAATGTGTGAGAGTCTTGTCATGGAACGTGTGATTGTGTAGAGTGTCTCCCATGTGCGTGTTTAGAGAGAGAGCCTCTGAAAAGTGGCGTGCATCTCTGTGTGCCTCTGTCGAGAGAAAGGGACTGAAAATCCACGGAAAGAGTGTGAGGTGGAAGCGCCTGAAAAATAGCGAAATGTCTGTGTGCCTGTTGAGGTTAAAGTGGAACTCCAGACTGAAAAAGCACGGTGTCTGTTATTCAAGTTTGGAAGCGACTGAAAAGTTGTGGCTGTCTGTGTGTGTTTGTGTTTGTTGAGTGTATTCCCGAAAGGGTTTCCATCTCGGAGGAGGCAGACTTTTATTTAATTTGTTGTTTTCGTTTATTGGTTTTTCCTGCCCTCCCACCCTGATTCTCTCTCCCAGGTTCGTAGACCGCAAACTCCACTCCCTCCTCTGTTCACAGCCGGGGATTGTCACGTGGCGTGTGACAAGACTGTTTAATGGGCACCTCAAGAAACACAGTTAACACTCTTAAGAGTTGGCTGCAGTAGAGCATTATGGGTAAAGCTTTGGAACTACCTGCCCTGACAAGAACCTTCAGTCAATCTTCACACTACACACTTCACACTACAAATGCGTTACGACAGGTATATTTGTAATCCACAAATTTTACAACGAAAGGCAGCACTGAGGTTGACAGAACGGTGTTTTGAAGTACACATATCAGAATATTTTAAAATTCTGGCTTGAATAAATCTTTTTAAAAAGCGTGAATTCATAATTCATGCCATACAAGTTAACATGCTGTTAATTCACTTCAATTAGGATGAGGGATTAATATTTAATCGATAGTGTCTCACAGTATTACAGCGCTTAAAACAAAGGGGCGTAATTTAGAGCCTTAATCTACAGGACTGGCACCTGCAGGTGCCTCACCTACTGGCTCCGCAATCTACAGGATCGATGTCTTTATCAATCAGTGCTAAGGTAGTCATTGGCCAAGTTTCTTTTGTCAGTCTGGGTCGTAGTCATTGGCCAAGTTCCTTTTGTCAGTCTGGGTCGTAGTCATTGGCTTCATTTGAGTTATTTAAAAATTATCCTTGTTTTAAATAAGGAAGGAGGAAGGGGAGGGGGAAGAGGCGAAGAAATGAGAACAGAGGAATGCGCTGTCCAGAGGAATTCAGCTATTCACTCCAGTATCATCTTGAGAAGAGGTCGTTCAGTAGTGATGTTGAAACCTGCAGCACGTACGCCCTCTCAACATTGTCATGTTTTGACCCTGATGCTAATAAGTAGCACCGTGTGCCAATCACTTTGTAAAAATGCTCTATGACAAATACATTTTGTTTGAATGATTGATTGAATTAATAACATTTGGCTGTAACATGTACTCAGTTTGTATTAGCTGTCTATATAAGATAGCTTTCTGCTTCTACAACCACTGTACATGCTGTTTTCCCCTTACATTCTCAGAAACATTTGTTAATGCTACCATACATTTATGCATGGCTCTCTGTGGCCTGTAGTGAGTATGACATTTTGAAAATGTGTCCTTCCTTCACTTTTTCCTTCCTTGCACTTTTGCACCAACTTTTCTGCCATGCGTTCAGTTGTACGAAGCAGAGCCTTCCTTGTGGGACCTGCAGTCATTTATAGCCCAGATCGCTTCTGCAAAAGGTGCATCTCCGGGTCCTTTGCTGAAGGAGGGGATTGGAGAAGGGTTGTTCCTTCATTTATTAACCAAGTCGAACATTCTCTGCCATGGCAGACAAGGGAACAAACTTCTGATGGTTTTTCCCTCTTGTTTTCCTCCCAATTTGGTGGCCAGTTGTACCTTCTATTTCTGTGGTTCTGTGTGGCTCAGTAGGTAGAGCATGGCGTTGGCAATGCTTAGGTTGTGGGTTCGATTCCCACTGGGACCACATATACTGAAAAATGTATGCATTCACTACTGTAAGTCCATCCATCCATTATCTAAGCCGCTTATTCCTAGTCAGGGTCGCGGGGGGGGCTGGAGCCTATCCCAGCATGCGTTCCGGGCGAGAGGCAGGAATACACCCTGGACAGGTCGCCAATCCATCACAGGGCACACACACCATTCACTCACACACTCATACCTAGGGGCAATTTAGACTCTCCAATTAGCCTAACGTGCATGTTTTTGGACTGTGGGAGGAAACCGGAGTACCCGGAGGAAACCCACGCGGACACGGGGAGAACATGCAAACTCCGCACAGAAAGGCCCCCGGCCTGGATTCGAACCCGAGACCTTCTTGCTGTGAGGCGACAGCGCTATCCACTGCACCACCGTGCCGCTTCTACTGTAAGTCGCTTTGGATAAAAGTGTCTGCTAAATGGCATATATTATATTATTATATTATATTATTTCTTCAACTCACCCTCCCCCACAAGCCCATTGCGGACTCAAACAGGACTCAAAAAGTACTCAAACACAGACCAAATATCAAATATTCCTGTATGATTAAAGTCATGGGGCACTATACTCGGTGCATCCCACAAACCATTTAACATTGGGCATTTACCATGTACCCACACTAGCCCTTTACAACTGGGTGTCACAATCCTGCCCATGGGATCCATTGTACATGCTGTTTTCCCCTTAAATTCTCAGAAACATTAGCTCCTGTCACTATTGCCTTCATTGCAGGTTTATCTGCATCGGTTCTTGTGTTTAAATAATGTGTGATCAGAGGTAAATTTGTGTTAATGAAATGAGTTTATGAAACATAGCTGAAATATCTGTCCTTTAAAAAGATTCAAAAATTGGGAGGCACTAATACCCAAAAGTAAGCAGTTGCCATACCATTTGTGTGGTTTTCTTGTTAAGACTATAATAAAATATTTTGTGGGTGAGCTTGAGATAAATCTCCTTACTGTAATTGTTTGAACTATTGTTTGAAAAATAGCGTATAATGTGGATCCCCGGGAACAGGTTTAGCTTTAGTACATAACAATTTTCTCGGGAGATCCTTAAGCACGCTCCCGCCCCCCAGAGGTTCGCTTCGCTCCGCTCTGCGCGCTCTCAGACCCATCTGACAGTGTCGGTGTACGCGCAACTCGAGCGGCGGCGCGCACTCCAATCTCGGGTAGATTGCCAGACATGGCGGCGGATCTAAACCCCGACTGGTTATCTTGCCTCCCGTCTTTTTGGAGTTACGGGGTAACGAGGGACGGACGCGTCTTCTTCATCAAGTAAATATCAACTGGATACAGCCCTTGGATATATCTGTCTTTGTTTCGTCGCGAATATTAAACTCGAGCTGTCTTCTTGCACGTCTTTCACCTTTCCCATTTCTTGCCAACAGTGAAGAAGCGAAGAGCACAACCTGGCTGCATCCAGTCACTGGCGAGGCCGTTATTACTGGCCATAGAAAAACTCCAGGTAATTGTGTTTCACCCCCTGCAAGTTTGTCTGTTGCGTGTTGGAGTGCACCTGACTTCTGCTATTGACTGTCAACACCGCTGCGTCGCGACTGTTTAAATGGCACAGCTCTGTTTTGCTAGGCTGTGTGGCACGCAAGACATTTGAATAGGTGAGATGCAGCAACAATCCTTAACGTTTTTACGCAATTTATGCGCCAACCGCTGCGTGTAAACTCAGGGAACAGTAATTAATGTGTAGGGCTTGAAGACGAAGTCGTTAAAAGTTCCCGTTTATGACTGCTCAGTCACCTCAAATCGAAGTTATTTTGTGTCAAACTAGACGGATAAGTGCTCAACAGTACAACTGTCAGGCTAGACCTTTGACTCACTGACATTACCGCGTATCAGCGAGGTTTAAAACAGGCAACGTTGGCGAACAAGCTTGCTATTTTTTCATATAGGCGATATCAAAACGTGCGGATCGCCACAGACGTATGTTACTAGATCGCTCCCCCTTACATTGCTAATAAGCCACGATAGTTGAACGTTAAAGATGCGGCAAGATGGAGTGATACGAAAGGGGCACCCTTAAAAGCGAACGCGTGCCCTGGCGAGTCCGAGGAAACCGCTGGTCTAAGCGCATAACTCACAAATTAGGGCAATTAAAATAGCCCCACAGCACGGCCGGCGGAGCGGGGAGAAGACCGTCGCTCGCTGCCCGCCGATGCTGGAAGAAAACGGTGAATGCGCGGAGATACCGGGGCGATGGGTGGCTACGGGAATGTGTGTACGGTGCCACCGTAGGTGGTCGTTGTAATGCACCATCGCGCGCGCACCGTACGGGGGAAGGGGGTTCCGGGGGGCTGGCGTGGAAAACAGAGCCGCGGTCGGTGACCAGTTAAATGTATTCTGCTGCAGATCACACAGCAGCGATGCCGGAGCGCGAGAGAGCGAGAGCGAGAGCGAGAGAGAGAGAGAGAGAGAGAGAGAGAGAGAAAAAACGGAAACGTTTCTGCAGAGCCGCACGCGCGCTGTCACGATACACCGCCGACACTCGCGACCGTGGCGTAACCCTAAAGCTCTGTTTAATATACGCCATTTACCGCCCTACACACACATTCATGTATTTATTCACTTACGTATTTATTTACTTACTGGTTTATATTTTTGATTTTATTTGCCTTCCCCAACCTAGATTTACCAAGCGGATGGGAGGAAGGCTTCACGTTCGAGGGGGCGCGATGCTTCATAAAGTGAGTTGGAATCACAAGAGCCGCTTCTCTCGGAAGCTGTTTCAGTTCTCCCCATAGTTCTCTCCCGATCACCGCTTTGTTTTACAGTATTAGATATTTCGCACGACTACCCCCCCCCCACCGTCCATTTATCCGTGGGCATATTTCCATGCTTCCCTAGAGAAATACATTGGTAAAACTTTGTGGACACGTATTATTCTGAGAGGAACATTAACAGAATCTGATCCTGGTTGGCTGCACACACAGGTACAAAGCCATTCTGAGTGATCGCCTTCATCCTGTGGTGAAGCATTTCTATCCTGGTGAAGTGTTCTCTTCCAGGGTGACAATGCCCCCATTCACAGGGCACGAGTGGACACTGAATGGTTTGATGAGCATGAAAATTATGTAAACCATATGCCACGGCCGTCTCAGTCCCCAGATCTCAACCCAATTGAACACTTATGGGAGATTCTGGAGCAGCGCCTGAGACAGTGTTTTCCCCCACCATCAGCAAAACACCAAGTAATGGATTTTCTTGTGGAAAATTGGTGTTGCATGCCTTGAATAGAGTTTCAGACACTTGTAGAATCTGTGCCAAGGTGCACTGAAGCTCTTCTGGTGGCTAGTGGAGGCCCAGCGCCCTATTACGAGACTTTGTGTTGGTGGTTCCTTTATTTAGTCAGTTACATGTATGCTCCTCTGACATTATTACTGTCCCATAGAATAGTGGTTGTTTTGACCTCAGGACTAAGTGTGACGCAGAACTGTCCATTTACGTGTTTACCTCACAAAACAACGCTCGTGACCTGCTGTTCTTGAGCTGCATATAACATAATATAACATAACATTACATAACGTAACATATGGGCGACTTACAGTAGTGAATGCATACATGCATTCAAAAATTCATGCATTTTTCAGTATATGTGGTCCCAGTGGGAATTGAACCAACAACCTAAGCGCTGTCAGCGTCGTGTTCTACCAACCGAGCCACACAGAACCACCAACACATTTAGCGCACATTTTGTGCATGAACAACACACTGTATATATGATTGCAAATGATGGAATTGATATAGTCATAAATGTGATTGATCTGCTGGACTCTCCCTTGTCTTTACACCAGCCATATCTGTTTCTGGATTTCGTGCCAACTTCTGTTCTTAATGACCTGATCAGCCCAATCATTGATGTGATCTGACGTCTTAGCTACACTTTGTGTTAAGCTCATGAGTGGCAGCTGAAGACTGTACTTGTGTCCCCATATGAAACGTTTACAGTGATCTAATCTCACAGTGAATTGGCGTTGGTGTACACATCAGCTAATTAGCTAACTGAGCTCCGATAATTGGTGGAGACAAAAGCCTGCACACACACTGTTCCCTCCAGGAACACAATTTCCCAGCTACTTCACACAGTACAGAAAATAATGTCTCCCGATAAGCTCTCGAACTAGGAAGATTTATTCCACCTGTTAATGAAGTATTACTCTCACTGAGTGTGTTTGTAGAAGTGAACAGGCCACAGAAAGTGAGATAGTACCATACACTACTGTATGTGAGACAGTATCATAAAGAATTCATCGCCCAGCAGGGACAATAGAGGTTTTTGTTGAATTTATTTTGAGTTTGAGAGACAACATGTTGTACACTGTGTGTGTGTGTGTGTGTGTGTGTGTGTGTGTGTGGGTAGTGATGGAGTCACAGTGTGTGTGTGTGTGTGTGAGGCAGTAATGGAGTCTGTGTGTGTGTGTGTGTGTGTGTGTGTGTGTGTGAGGTAGTGATGGAGTCACAGTGTGTGTGAGGTAGTGATGGAGTCAGTGTGTGTGTGTGTGTGTGTGTGTGTGTAGTGATGGAGTCAGTGTGTGTGTGTGTGTGAGGTAGTGATGGAGTCACAGTGTGTGTGTGTGTGTGTGAGGTAGTGATGGAGTCACAGTGTGTGTGAGGTAGTGATGGAGTCAGTGTGTGTGAGGCAGTGATGGAGTCAGTGTGTGTGAGGCAGTGATGGAGTCAGTGTGTGTGTGTGTGTGTGTGTGTGTGTGTGTGTGTGTGTGTGTGTGTGTGAGGCAGTAATGGAGTCAGTGTGTGTGTGTGTGTGTGTGTGTGTGTGAGGCAGTGATGGAGTCAGTGTGTGTGAGGCAGTGATGGAGTCAGTGTGTGTGAGGCAGTGATGGAGTCAGTGTGTGTGAGGTAGTGATGGAGTCACAGTGTGTGTGAGGCAGTAGAGTACAATGCAGTCTTCCTTTGAGACTTTTCACTTATTTTACAGCTGCCAACAGCGGCATGTTGTTGCTGAAATTACATTTCAGATTAGATGTGCTCTTTTTTTCCTCATGACAGTGAAAGCATTCATTAGTCTGTGTCTAGTGAACTTAAAATGCTCCGGTACATCCCTCCATAAATTAGTTGTGATGTGAGAACACACATTTCCAGCCATAGAAATTGGAGGATTAAAAATGAGATTTATTCTGTTGAGGTGTCGTCACAGAGTACTTTGAATAACACCTAGTGAATGTCTGAGTACTGTGTGTGTGTGTGTGCGTGTGTGGGTGTGTGTGGGTGTGCGTGTGCGTGCGCGTGCGCGTGCGCGTGTGTGTCCTTGTGTGCCTTCCAAAAAAATCAATGTTTCATCTGCACCTCTTACAATGAGAGCCCTCTCTCGCTCTTAGAGGGAGTACTGGGCATCATTACATTACTTTATTAATTTGCTTGCTGAATCCTTACCCAGGGCAAACATACATCACCCAACCAGCTCCCAAACCACTACACTACCCTCACAGACGGATGAGGAGGATCTCTATCTCTCTCTCTGTCTCTCTCTATCTCTCTTTGTCTGTCATGTTGTCTGCCTAATAGCCCTCTCAAATTTGCAAATTTGATTCTTTTGTGCACGCATCCCAAAAACGGAGGTAGTTTTGCAGTGCAGTTGTGCTCAGATAGTCAGTGTGCGTGTTTCTGCGTTTCGGCTGTTCGGAGCTAAAGGGGGTCCATGCAGTGAGCCTCAGGGCCAGCTGGTTGAGGGGAGGGACTCTCTTCCGGGCTCTGTCGGCGTTACAGTGGTTAATGCTGGAAGGAGTGCGATTCAATGTTTTTTTAAGTGGATCCAGAATTGAATTGCCCTTTTTTTTGCGTGCGGTGTTCTGGCCTAACTCTAGAATGCATGCGCTTTGTGGTGTTTTGCTTTGCACATGGAGGATATTATTTTGTACATCTGTACATTCAGGGTTTATGTTGAGTGTTTGCGCTTCTCGTGAGCGGATCCCACGCTTCACGGCCGCACATGTTTCGAATGTTTCAGCCATACCGTATTGTAATTGGGATTTTTATTTGGACTCTTTTCTGGAATATCTCTTCCCCTCCGTGTTTATAGCCAGGGCCCAGTTGTTACAGTTGTTATTTTCCTGCCACAGCCAGGCTCTGCTGCAGCCCCTTTTCTGTGGATGAAAGCAGAACCAGGTCAGTTGCATAGAGAAATAATTGTATTTGTTCATCGCTGAGAGAGGGTCCAGGGCCAGCTGACTGCTCTGGCGCTGTGGCCGGCTCATTGATGTAGACGTCGAGCGGTGCTGGACTCCGGCCGCTTGCCTGTCTCACCCCTCGCCCCCCCGAGGGAAATACTCCACTCTCAGGCTTCCTGTTTTAATTCTACATCTATCTATTCTCTATCCCCCTATCCACCAGAACACAGGTAGATTTAATTCTACAAATTATCCACATGTGCAGTACAGCTGCGTGTTGAAGCAGTTCAGGTTAAACATTTTACATTTTACATTTGAAGCATTTAGCAGACGCTCTTATCCAGAGCGACTTACAAGATGTGCATCAATACAAGGTAAGAACAATCATAGTTAGCGCACAAGATCAGTGCAGTAATACAGCAACAATTAAACACCACGATCAGATGTGTGGCAGTGTCCCACCCAGGAGTCAAACTGGTGGCTCCGCTCTTCGTATTCCTCTGTGCCACACTGTCTCCCCCTTTGCTTTGCCTCATGCACACCACTACCCCCTGACACCAGTGTGGAGAAGCTGGAAACAAGTCACACATTGATTACCAGGGGAGAGGCCAGTTCAGCTCTCGGGAGGGTTGATAACCACGGGGTATTTGTTCCACTTTTCCTCAGACCTGAACAGACGCTCTTGTTTGGAGAGTACAGACGTCTCCCGGCTTGGTCTGCTGTGTGCACAGCCGCCTGGGAACCCTGTAAAATAAGCACTTTATGAGGCTTGACAGTCCTCACCCGGCCTCAACCTCAGCGCCCGTGGCCACATCCCTCCGGCTGATGAATGGACCTTATTTCCTCCTCCCGTGGCCCCTGCACTGATTGGTTGTTTAGGTGAAAGGATTGAATCTTACCTACTAATGACTTAATTATCCAGGGCACTTAAGGAGAAATGGCGACATGCAACTCTATAGCATTTAGTGAATTGGAGCCTTAATGCCACGTATTTGTATTATAAGGCAAAGGGACAGTGGTTGCATCCAGTGAACGAGGATGCATGAATTGTCTGTTGAAAAGATAATGGTGGATACATGTTTCATGACCACTGATCGGCTGTATACGTGAATAATAAGTAGAATGTGTAGAAAGCGTGTCCTGAAAGCCAATTGTAGTGACAACGATAATATTAATGACAGTGACTTGTGAGGAAACGACAGCAATGATGAACAATCTGTGTACATGTGTGTGTGTGACTGCCTGCCTGTGTGTGTGTGTGTATGTGTGTGTGTGTATGTGTGTGTGTTCTTGTGTTTGTGTATGTATGCATGTTTGTGGGTGTGCATGTGTGCGTCTGCATTCTTGTGTTTGTGTATGTATGCATGCTTGTGGGTGTGTGTGTGTGTGTGTGTGTGTTCTGTGTGTGTGTGTGTGTGCATGTTGTGTGTGTGTGTGTATGTGTATGCGTGTGCATGTATATGTATGCCTCTGCATTCTTGTGTTTGTGTATGCATGTGTGGGTGTGTGTGTGTGTGTGTCTGCATTCTTGTGTGTGTGTATGTATACATGCTTGTGTATGCGTATGTGTGTATGTGTGAGTGTGTGCGTGCGTGTGTTAGAGTAAATAAATAAAAAGCATCAATAGAAAATGAATAGAGAAACCAGTAAAGGTCACACCTTCATCTGATCCTGTGGAGAAAAAGCAATCACACAAACAGATCACGCTTTTCACTCCACAGAGAACGGAGAGAGAGAGAGAGAGATGTTCATCGCTCCGTGAGCGTGCTGTAGTGGTTTAGGAGCTGGACTCACTCTGCCCAGTGAACGTGTGACATTCAGTTAATTCCGGAAATTAATTAATTGAAAATGCCCATAATGTTCTCAGAGTTGTCAGTTGATTCACTGAATTTCAATTACTTTCCTGAATGAGCTGAATTGAAATGGAATAGACCCTCAACCCTGCTTAGAAGGGTGTTGGGTGATGTAAGGGTTAAAAAAGCACATTAATAAAGACAAGTAAGGGGTGGGGGATAGCGTAGCGGTCTAATGCACCGTATCTGGGCTGGTCCAGTATGAGTGTGGCTGCCTGTCAGGGATGCGGTTCGAAGCCCGTCTCTGCCAGACCGGTCCTGGTTGTCAGCCCCGATCGGGGGCGGCATTTGGCTGTCCGCACCAGGGGGAAGGGGAGGGTGAGTCGGCACGAGTTCATCGAGGAGCAGGAAGGGCGTCCGTGGTCGGGTTCCATCTCAGAGGTAGGAAAAACCAAGAGGTAGGCTAACAAAGAGAAGAAAGAATTGAAGGCTTGTGGTTACCCAGCTATAGCCACGATTCATATTTAGCCTTTGTCAAACTCACTTAAATGATAAACTGCTCAATTTTGTTGATACAATTCTAGCTGGCTAGCACTAGCATGGTTTACTGGCAGTCAGTCATCATGAAACATTATGCCTTGCGCCTATCTTGCTAGCTTATCATTGGGTCCGTTCCAAAACCCGACCGGCGCAATGCCGGTTTGTGCCGCTCGGGCGTGGTGTCCACTCCATTTAAATCCGGCATGTGCTGCTTGTGCCGACCTGAGCAGACGGTTTGTGCGCTAAGTAAACACAAAGTACCACGTGTAGCCTCCCAACAGCATGGTAAACAATAGAGACTGCTAAACTCATATTTCACATGGCTTGGCGTGGCCAAATCCCAATAGAAAAGTTATTGTGTTGTCTTTGCCAGCACTTGCAAGTTGTCCAAAGATGAATTTAAAGTTTGGCTTGGATGATGGTTGCATAGAGACAAACACAGTGATTTAACATGTTTATTATGTTGTCCTACCTCATTTACATTTTTCTAGTGCACCTCAGTACAACTTATCCTTACCGAGCAGTGTTACCACAGCGTTAAGCCACACTACCTGCCACTGTTTCATTATCAGCTGATAGATTCGGTGTCATACTTCCCGCCGGCACTCCATTTAAGCGATTCTCCCCGCCCTTACCGCTACGCAACACGGGGCATGCCAGCATAATTAAATAAGCAGTGTAATGGCACACAAAATAGGCCTATTTATTCAAGTAAGCTCAATTAATAAAGGAAGACTTATTAAAATAAATAAAGGAAGACTTTATTTTGATAAAACCTCATTTTTATACTTCCAGGGCCTACTTGAATATATTAATTCATTTATTCATTTTCGTCTGTAAAACCCCACTGTAAACACCACCAACACGTCATTCACATTTTCAGCTTTTTTTTTTTCTTCCACCCTGATCACTTTCATCACTGATAAAGACAAGTAATGTAATGATGCTCAATGTTCACACTAAGGTTTTCCTGTTTGGTTTCACACACACGTGTGCAAGTGAGTGTATGTAATGTACTGTATGTATGTGTGTGTGAGTTAGCATGTGCTTGTGTGTTTGTATGTACGCGTGCATGCGTTAGTGTGTGTGTGTGTGTGTGTGTGTGTGTGTGTGTGTATATGTGTGTGTGAGTTGGCATGTGCTTGTGTGTTTGTATGTACACGTGCATGCGTTAGTGTGTGTGTGTGTGTATATATGTGTGTGTGCGTGTGCGTGTGCATGTGTTGTGTGTGTGTAGGTAAGATGGTTTGAGTGGTTGAAGTCTTTAGATGGTAAATAAGAGGCCCATTATCTGGGAGAAGCCCCATCCTGGTGTGTGAAATGGAGAGGGAGAGGGAGAGCCGATTGGGGCGGCTTGTCGGCGGGTTTATCATATGAGCCGCTAGTGACAGCCCGCTGTCAGAGTCGTCACGCAACTCCAGAGAGACTTTTTTTTTCTTTATTTCTCGCAGTGATGGCTCACTGCATTCTCACAACTCCCAAACACACATCTTTTAGGAACATGAAAGCCCTTCATTCGCTCCATTCAGAGTACTGGGATGGGCTGGGGAGGTCTTTGAAGCTCCCCCTGTAATTATAACATAACATAATATATGCCATTTAGCAGACGCTTTTATCCAAAGCGACTTGTAGTACTGAATGCATACATTTTTCAGTATATGTGGCCCCAGTTGGGAATTGAACCCACAACCTAAGCATTCTCAGTGCCACGCTCTACCGACTGAGCCACACAGAACCACATTTCTACCGTATTTGTACACCCAGGGTTTAAGGACATAAAAACTGAAGAATGTGTGTTGTTGGATGTACCAAGCGCTGACACATCTAGTAATGGCTGCTGGGCTGTTTTGAGGGAGAAGGGTGCCGTGCTCTGACTGTAGTTTTGACTATCCGTCTCAGTGAGAGAGCCTCTAGAGCAGGGGTGGGCAAACTGCGGCCCGTGGGCCACATACAGCCCGGCGGGCTTTTTACTCCAGCCCGTCGGAAAAAAACTTGCGTAAAAAACATCGTACTATTCATGCTTTGGCAACCCCGGTCCTACACTTGTGTGCTTTGGCTCCCCTTTAACGGGCGAAACTTTTTATGTAATGGCTTTTACATGTAATTTATATTAGTTCACACAAACACTCTCCATCCATCTGCTACTGGCCCGGCCCGTCTGTCAAATTTTAAAACCCATTGTGGCCCCTGAGTCAAAAAGTTTGCCCACCCCTGTTCTAGATCCTCCCGTCATTCGTGGTCCTAAAATAAACAGTGGTGGTGGTGAGTGGGCCCTCGCCGTTAGGGTCCAGGAGAATACGCAGCACTGACCGTAACTGGGCCCTTACTGGAAGAGCACGGTTCAGGAGAGAACAGGTGTGAAGTGACCCTGCAGGCACTTGCCCATACCACATCCCATAATGAGATGGCCATTTGAGCAGTGCCTGGAAATGGATGTTTTTGCCCTCTGAAGTGCAGACAGCTTGCTGAGGGCTCGAGGTCATGTTTTGGTGCTTGAATTATTGCCATTTCCAGCATGTGCTTCCTGGACTGTCTGCTCTTGTGGAAACAGAGTCACGAGCCAGTGGAACTGGGCTATATCGCACTTCCTGTAGCAGGGTCAGCACTGTCATGGCAACAGCCAGTGGATGTTCCGTGGATAGCTGTGTTGTTTTCGATACACTGCTTCAGTTGAGTTTGTGGGTTTTATTTGTCCATGTGAAACTAACGTCATCATCGTGATTTTCTTAGCAGGCTTAAGTTAGAGTCTCTTAATTGTTCCTCATAATTGACCTAAACCGTGTTAAAATGGTAATTTTGGAACATTGCCTCTAGTCTTGTGTTACTGATACATACTGTCAAAGAGAGGTCCAATTCATTCGGTTATTTTCCAACTCTAACTTCACCATAAGAAATACAAATTCCAAAAACACCTTTTCTGCTTTGGATATCTACATAAAAGTTAAAAGTTAATCAAATTTTGCTTAATTTATTGAAGTGTGTTCTTGCCTGTGTGGCACCATCTGCTCTGCCAGTAAATATGCATTTTTTTGGTTCCTTTAAGGACATAAAGCAAGCCATTTTTCTTCCCTACTTCCCAGAAAAGCCATTTTCATTTCTATCTCTAGACATTGTGGACCGGCTGTAATTGATATGATAATGTCGTCTGTATTTTGAGAAATTCGTAGCTAATCTCCAGTAATATTTATCAGATTAAGCACCTTGGCCTATAATTACCATTAGTGTTATGATGAGTATGATGACCATGAGTATTACGATTACGATCACTTACCTTTCCATTTACAGTCTGCCCTTCTCTTGCAGAAGAGGGCTCTGAAACGTTATCCAAATTGGTTCTGGAGACCGGGCCGATTCGTACTGTTCGCATGGACATTAGAGGCGTGCAGATAACATCATGTGCAGGATAATAGACTCTGGTCGTGTGGGTGTGTGTGCGCTTAATCAGGAGAGACAGGTTTCTGGATTGCAGGGGTCAGTGTCTGTTTGCCCGAGATGGGTGGCCTGCATTTAGGGAGTAATAAAACCGCTGTTTCTGACCCTGTGGACTTCTCTAGGATTGCATTGTTTTGTTTATTTTTTTTCTGAAAGGTCAGTCTAATCCATCAACAATGTAATTAGAATTTTAATGTAATTTTTTTTGAATGAGACTAATGATTATAATAGAGCATTAAAACATCACTGTGGATGATGGGGTTCGGGCTGTGCGCTTCGAGGCCAGAACAGCAGCCTGTAACTCAGTGAAGGTCTGCTAACCGTCTCGAACATAGAGCAAGGAAACAGGCTGTTTGGTGCCTTCCATTCGATTAACAGGTTAACGGAATGGGTTGTGCTAGATAAACCCGACAAGGGACAAAAACAAAATCTCAAAGCCTTTTCATGAACAAAAATATGCAGCACTTAGAGTGCACTCTATTAATATAGAAGTTATTGTGCACAAACTGCAAGCTTTTCCAACACGCCACCAATAGCAGCAAATGTGGTCAGCCACAGGATAATGCATCAACTACAATAATCAAATACAACCAACTAAAGGACTACAACGACTTCAAAAACAATATTTTTTAATTGAACATTGTATCAATCCGGTTCTCTCTTTAAACTCAGAGAGCTGTGTCATACAACTGAGCATTTAATAGATGGTTTCAGTCGAAACAGGGGCACGCTGTTGATACTTTTCCATTTACGTCCGTTTCCCTGTCAGTGTCCAAATGTCAAATAATTGACAAAGACAATCTACCCACAGAGATCACACAGACCAACTGTAATTTGTGTTATTTGGCTCAGATAGCTGGGACATGAAAGGATGGGTTCTGAATATAACTACAATATAATGTAATATAAACTACAAAAGGCTATCTAACATTACTGTAGCTGGACTGTGTAGCTGTGTAACGCTGTCTTATCTCTCTGTCCATGGTTTGCAATGTAGCCTGTCGTAATGTTATTATCTGCCTTGCAAACTAACTTAACTAGCTAGTTATTAAAATCTGAATGTTACAAAGTTAATGTTAACGACTTAACTGATTCGCTATAATAGTGAAGTTAGCCACTTTATCGAATCATTAAAACACACTAATCAAAAGAAGATATGTTGCTAGCTAACATTAGCTATGTTGCCGCTAATGTCAAACAACACTAACAATGTCAATCTAACTCACCAATGACACAAAGCAGAATATTGTGCAGCTCCTGGTTGCCCCCTTCCCCCCTCGTAACCACCACAGCAGATAATACTGAGGTGGATCCCTATTGTTTTTGGCGCCAAAAGGAAAAATATTAGGAAGCATTGGAGATTCCTGTATCTGTATTTGGAGTCTCCTCTGATCCTCAGAGTCACTGCTGTTTGAGCTGGTCCTCAGAGCCACTGCTGCTTTGAGCTGATCCTCAGAGTCACTGCTCTTTGAGCTGATCCTCAGAGTCACTGCTCTATGAGCTGATCCTCAGAGTCACTGCGTGTTTGAGCTGATCCTCAGAGTCACTGCTCTGTTTGAGCTGATCCTCAGAGTCACTGCTGTTTGAGCTGATCCTCAGCCACTGCTCACTGCTCAGAGTCATGGCTGTAGCTGATCTTCAGAGTCACTGCGTGTTTGAGCTGATCCTCAGTCACGGCTGTTTGAGCTGAGATCACTGCTGTTTGAGCTGATTTCCCTGTTTGAGAGATGGCCCATCCCTCTGGATCCAGCCCAGCCCAGAACTGGGCTCATAATTGGGAGGCTGCAGGTTCAAATCTCGGGTGGGGCATTAATATCCTTAAGCAATGCACTTACCCTGAATTGCTGCAGTGAATATCCAACAGCATACATTTATAATGTGTAAAGCGTAAGCTAGGAATCTCCAGGGAATCTGCTAAGCAAATAAATAATGTGAAATAAATAATGTAATTCCCCCTCCTTCGCTGTCCTGGCAGCTTTTAAAACCAGGAGAGAGTGGATCTGTCTCAGCGCAGCTTGTGAGAGCAGATTAAAAACTGCATAAAGCTTGGCTGATCTCAGCTCAGAGAAGGAGAGAGGGAGAGAAGGGGAGAGAAGGGGAGAGAGGGAGAGGGAGAGAGGGAGAGGGAGAGGGAGAGAGAGGAGAGAGGGAGGCTGGTGGGTGTGTCAGACAAACCTTACCAGGTGTAGTACGTTCCAACAGAGCCACATGCTCCTGACATACTAGAACAGTGAGCCTTCCATCTGGAGACTCTGTGGAGAAGACTCCATCAAACTGGATGATATCTGTGCCTAGTGATTAGTTTCACGCTGTGGGAAATATATGGTAATTAGGATGTTGAAGTTTGTATTTACGGGTTATTAGGCAATGTTAACATACACGTTCTTTGTTCAGAATAACAAGCTTTATTGTTTTGTGAAATGGAAGAAACTCTTAAAAATACTTTTTTAAAATTTTTTGTTTCAGATTTTTCCCAGTTTTTCCCTGATTATACCCGCTGTTTATTTCGGTTAACCTTAAAAAAAGTGTTTTGAAGGTATGCTTCCATTGTGCTTGATCAAGCCTTTGTATAATTACCCAATTACCCAAACAATTCTGGGTCTTTTCACTGTTACACAATCGAACCTGTGTATTTTGATAATGTTGTGATATCATTCTTGTAGCCTTATTCTGATCGAGGCCATGCAGGCTGGAGTTCTGTATACACATTTGATGAAACCAGCAGTGTGTGGTGTACATAACTAGCAGTGTGTGGTATACATAACTAGCAGTGTGTGGTATACATAACTAGCAGTGTGTGGTATACATAACTAGCAGTGTGTGGTATACATAACTAGCAGTGTGTGGTATACATAACTAGCAGTAACATAACTAGCAGTGTGTGGTATACATAACTAGCAGTGTGTGGTATACATAACTAGCAGTGTGTGCTATACATAACTAGCAGTGTGTGCTATACATAACTAGCAGTGTGTGCTATACATAACTAGCAGTGTGTGGTATACATAACTAGCAGTGTGTGGTGTACATGCAGTGTATACATAACTAGCAGTGTGTGGTAACTAACTAGCAGTGTGCTATACATAACTATTCCTGGTGTGGTGATACATAACTAGCAGTGTCTGGTATAGATCACTTGCAAAATGTTGTAAATATACATAACTAGCAGTGTGTGGTATACATAACCAGCAGTGTGTGGTGTACATAACTAGCAGTGGTGTGGTATACATAACTAGCAGTGTTGTGGTATACATAACTAGCAGTGTGTGGTATACATAACTAGCAGTGTGTGGTATACATAACTAGCAGTGTGTGGTATACATAACTAGCAGTGGTGTGGTATAGATAATTAGCAGTGTTGTGGTATACATAACTAGCAGTGTGTGGTATACATAATTAGCAGTGTGTGGTATACATAACTAGCAGTGGTCTGGTATAGATCACTTGCAGTGGTGTGGTATTAATAGCCAGCCGGCTGCACTATGTGCGTGTGTTGGTGTTTACAGCTAGTTCGCTGCTCTGCAGCATCCTCGCACAGCTCAAGTAAAGCCTGCTCCAGTTTGTGATGGGCAGATCCTGTGCGCACCTGCTTGTGTCCGATGTTTTCCAGTCAGTGAAGAAATGCCCTGCAGTTTGAGTTGGAGTGTCTGTTGAGAACAAAGGATTCACTGGCCTTGGATGCCTGAGCTGGGCCTGCTCACTCTTTCTCTCGCTCTCTCTGTCTTTCTCTCTCCCTCTCTCTCTCCCCCTCCCTCTCTGCTTCTCTCTCCTGTCTGTCTGTCTGTCTGTCTGTCTGTCTATCTCTCTCTCCCCCTCTCTCTTCCTCTCTCTCACTCCCTCTCGTACTCTCCTCCTCTCTCTCAAATTCAAACGTGTTTTTTTTGCATGATAAGAGAATGTGTTACTATCATCTATGCAGGAAATTATTTGATGTTTCACGAGAAACAGGTGACGTTAGGTGAAGCTCCTGTTAGGCTAAGGTGATGTTGGCCTGGAATTCTGAGGGAAAGAGATCGTCAACTAGGGGCAACTGTGGTTGAAAGTGCATACTCCTCGACCGTGATGTACGTGCATCAAGATGCAAGGCAAAACAAACAAGCAACTCAATCTAGGGTGTGACATCAAGAACAGTCCATTGAGAACTTCACCGAGAGGGACACTATGGTCAGGTTGCAGTGCATAAACCCATTATTATGCCTAAAAATGCACGTTTGCGAATAAAGTGGTGCAAAGAACACAGGCAGTGGTCTACTGAGCAGTGGGAAAAAAGTAATGTGGTCAGATGAGTCATCCTTCACCTTGTTCTCAACAAGTGGATGAGTGCATGTATGGTGCACACCAAAAGACACCTACAGGCCCAAGTGCTTGTTTCCCATGATGGAGGGTTCTGGTTGTGGTGTGGGGTGCATTTTCCTGCCATGGTTTAGGTCCACTCAACCCTGTAGAGGGCAAGGTAAATGCCAATAAATACAAAGCCATTCTGAGTGATCACCTTCATCCTGTGGTGAAGCATTTCAATCCTGATGGGAGTGGTCTCTTTCAGGATGACAATGCCCCCATCCACAGGGCACGAGTGATCACTGAATGGTTTGATGAGCATGAAAACTATGTAAACCATATGCCATGGCCGTCTCAGTCACCAGATCTCAACCCAATTGAACACTTATGGGAGATTCTGGAGTGGTACCTGAGACAGCAGCGTTTTCCACCACCATCAACAAAACACCAAATGATGGAATATCTTGTGGAAGAATGGAGTTGCTTCGCTCCAATAGAGATTCAGACACTTGTTGAATCTCTGCCAAGACGCATTGAAGCTATTCTGGTGGCTAGTGGAGGCCCAACACTAAGACACTTTAAGAAACTATGAAGTTGGTGTTTCCTTTCTTTTAGCAGTTACCTATATATATATATATATTATATATATATCTTTGTCTCACCTGCTGTTAAATCATAGTTGGTCTTGACACACACCTGGATGTGCTGAACAGTCACAGATCAGCCTCTGTAATGGCTATGGATTTGGCTCGGATTAAAACGAAACTTATTCCACTGAGGTTCATTTTTAAGTGCTTCCTGGCTCTTTATTATTCATTTCGAAGTTCAGTTGAATATGAGTGTTGCAGTTAGTGATAATTGCGATATAAACTGCTGATGTTTTTCCAGAGAACAGTTTCTGTGCTCATTAAATGCTCAGTGCCTCAGTGCCTGGTTTAAAGCAAGCCCCAGGCCATTCTGGGGATGTTATTATAACGTTGGTTAAACGTTCAGGATGCTTCATGACTGACTGAGTCTCCAGTCAGAGCTGAGGTCTCTAAAGTGGTCCAGTGCAGCCCATTACCCATGGCTGATCCTTCGGGCACATTTAAGGGTAGAACACTGAGCCTGCAAACCCCTTAATGAGCAAATGCATGGTCTGTGACCCTCTCCTTATTCACATTTATCCAAACATATCTTCAAATATGCATTACATTTACATTTACATTTTAGGCATTTAGCCGACACTCTTATCCACAGTGACTTACAAGATGTGCATTAATACATGGTAGGAACAATCATAATTTGCACAAGAGATCAGTGCAGTAATACAGTGATAGACATTGTTGTAGGCAGCTGCATACCATACCTGTAACACTGGGAGGGAAAAGGTTAGTAAATTATTATTTATTTATTTTTGAGGAGTAAAAAGTATACATATACAAAGAGTATTAAACAAGTAGGCAGTGGTGATGACAATTGGGTAGATGTACAGAATTCAGTGTTAGTGGAGTCTGAAAAGGTTTTGAGTCTCTTGCGAAGATCGCAAATGATTCCGCAGTCCTGACCGAGTGCGGAAAATTGTTCCACCACCGAGGGGTCAGGACAGAGAAGAGGCGAGACGGCGAAGAGTGGCTGCCAGGCGCCCGGAGGGATGGGACAGTCAGTTTGCCAGAGGAAGCGGAGCGGAGGGGTCTGGCTGGGGTGTAGGGTGTGATGAGTGTCTGGAGGCAAGGGGGAGCAGTTCCTCTAGCCGCTTGATAAGCCAGCACCAGTGATTTGAATCTGAAGCGTGCTGCGATGGGGAGCCAGTGCAGAGAGGAGAGTAGAGGCGTGACGTGGGTGAACTTGGGTTGATTGAACACCAGACGAGCGGCAGCTGGGTCCATCTCTCAGGCTTCCTGCTGACAGCAGTGGGGCCCCGGGCCCCAGAGTTGGCCCTCTCACACCAGGCCTCACAGCTGTCTGAGTTACGGCACCACAGCACATTTACAGGAAGTCTGTCCTGTCCTGTCCTGCCCCTCTCGAGGGCGTTTCTCTGGTTCTTGCTGCGTGTGGTTTTGAGTATGGCAGCGAGCGTGTGTTTGTTTCTCTCTCTGATCCGGTGTTTAATAACACGGCCAACGGCCAACACCTCTGCACTTTTCCAGTGGACCCACCCGGGCGCTGAGCACGCCGCTGTGAAGCTCTGCTCTGTCACCATGAGAACGCCTCTGTGCCTCACACGCGACACTTACTTTAACTATCGTCACACAGCTTTCAGGCTGGGATGGGAAGGGGCAGAACTGGTGCTCATTCCTTGCGCACTAATTTTGTACATTCTGCATGTTGTTGTTTTTCTATGTTTTCATGGTTATGGTCTTGGCTCATTGTGCTGTGTGCTGTGATGTTTTCATGTTATGGTCTTGGCTCATTGTGCTGTGTGCTGCGTGTTGGGTTTGGTGGTAGGTATGTGCCAGACTAGTGCTGGAACGTGTGCAGAGAGGGCGAATGCCACTGTTAAAAATAGTGCTGGATTGATGTGCAGGAACCACAGCTGCCCACTGTTGAGTTGTGAACAGACAGGGGGATGGAGGGAGTTCCTCCCATTGGGGTCCTTTATTTCTGCTGTCCTCCCTTGTGACCAGACTGTCTGCAAGCCCTGTAACTCTCCTCTGTGTGTGTGTGTGAGGGAGCATGTGTGTGTGCGTGCGTGTGTGTGTGTGTGTGTGTGTGTGTGTGTGTGTGTGTGTGTGTGTGTGTGTGTGAGGGAGCATGTGTATGTGCGTGCGTGCGTGCATGTGTATGTATGTATGTGTGTGTGCATGTGTATGTATGTATGTATGTGTGTGTGCATGTGTATGTATGTATGTATGTATGTATGTATGTGTGTGTGCATGTGTATGTATGTATGTATGTGTGTGTGCATGTGTATGTGTGTGCGTGCATATGCGTGTGTGTGCGCGCTTTTCCCTTGGCTCAGGTTATATAGGACACAGCTAAAACGTGTTTGAGAAGCATGTTGGTTTTTAATACCTCTGTTTTTCTGCTGACTCTTGGCATGCAGTCAGGGTCGCAATTAAAGTGATTTGATTAGTTCATCACAGCACTGCCAATTAACTTCTTTTTTTTCTTCTTCTTTTTTTCTGTAAATCAGCCAGTATATGAATCCCATTTCACAAGATCTGTAAGATCTTCATAAGAGTGTCTTCAATTGGGCACTCGATCTTACAGTTTGCTGGAGGCAGAGTTGGGCTTTGGCTCAGCTGTCTGTTCATCCCCTACTGCATCAAGCTCCTGTACAATTATCATTTCATATGTATACATATAAACCGTATATATATATATGACACAGTCTCAGCTATCGAGCTGTTCTGCGGCAGTGTTTGCTAAATTATTTCGCTACTTTTTCAATGGGCTCTTAGCGTTAAAATGATGGCTCATGAGTCCGTTATAAAGTCATATTGTGGGTAGTAGAAGGTCCTGGACTGATATGCGGTCACGTTTCTGGGAGTCTGTCCAATTATTAAACATTAGTGTTTCAAAGGGCTCCAGATCCGAATGAGGGCAGCTGCCCTTGGTTAGCCAAGGACCGGAGGGTTTCAAAACGGCCTTAATTACCCAGAATTGAGCAGGCTCCCCCATCAGCCGTGAACTCAGCCCAGAAGTGAAACTGACGGCTGTAAGCAAAGATATGAGATGAAATGACTAGACCTTAGAGAACGGGCAAAATAATACAAATGATACAAATAAAAAACATGACAGTCTAGATATGAGACCAACGTAGTTTGTGATGTTTTTAGATTTTGAATGTATGCCATTTTGTGGGGTCTGGCCATTTGTAACACGGTGGTGGTCGGCTTGAGACAGGATCCTGTTTGTTGTTCTCCAGTACCTCCTGGAGCTGAAAAAATGCAAAAGTTGTTTTTGCATGATTTTGCTTCAGTATGACCTACTTGGATTATATGAATCATTAAAAAAAATAAGTGGTCCATGGGATTGCCTTTAACCTTCTCCTCGACGGACTCGTGCCGGCTCTCCCTCCCCGCTCCCCCGGAGGTGGACAGCCAAATGCCGCCTCCGATCGGGGCTGACGACCAGGGTTAGGGTTAGGGTTTCGAACCGCATCCCTGACAGGCAGCGCACACCACACCAAATTGTGGCGCGTTAGACCGCTACGCCATCCATCGAAGTTCGCCTTTTCTATATGTAGCCTGTACCACAGTGAATGGTTCAGTGTGAATCAGCGACACCTCATATTGTCACGGAAATCAACTTAGAGAAACGACTGTAGAGTCAGCACAGTCTCTTCTGATTTATGTCAATTCATCTCTCTCTGCCAAAACATCAATAAGCAGGTGATTGTGCTTTGAGCATCAAACAGACGTGGCGAACAGAATGTCAGATCAACTGCCGAATCTAACGCTCCTTAAGAAATTACCGAGACATTAACCCCAAAAGGTTAAATTTGTGTATTTTGACATCACATTGAAAGTTCCAAAAGTTCTGAATGACCTCTATTCCAGATGTGTCCGTATCTCTGAGGGTTTCCTCTATAGACCTGTATAGATCTATAGCCCTGTCTGCATGTGTGTGCATTTCACGTACTACGCACACATTTCGAAGTCAAAGTACACGGGCATCACTATCAACTTCGCAAATACGAGGCTTCGGTTAAACAGTCGTTGTTGTGTTGGGACCTGGGCCAATCAAAGCTCACACGAAGGAGCATTTGTCACTCGCACAGCTGACACATTACACAGTGTGCGTTTACAGAGCCCGATATTGACTGCAGCGGCTCGAGTGCCTCTCTCAGGGGAGCCGCAGCTGTGTGTGTGTCGCCTGGGAATCGAATCACGAGTCAAATGCCTCAAATCTCCCGGCGCTGCAGCACTGCTGTGAACTGGGTGAACGCCTGGGGACACTGGGAGATTCACTGCTTCAAACCCTTCTCGGCCGCCAGCCAGCCAATCATTTAGGGAGGGGCTCCCGGCGCTGGTGCAGTGGATAGCACTGCTCCAGCAAGAAGGTCTCGGTGACCCAGGCCGGGGCCTTTCTGTGCGGGTTTGCATGTTCTCCCGGTCCGCGTGAGATTCACTGCTCCCACAGTCCAAAGACATGCACACTGGGAGTCTAAATTGCCCTGGTTCAGTGAGTGAATGGTGTGTGTGCCCTGGGGATTGGCGTGTCCAGGGTGTTTCCTGCCTGGCGCCCGCATGCCAGGCCCAGCCAGCCAATCCATTTAAGGGAGACAATGAGATGAGTACCATGCAGCCTCCAGACAAAACACTGTGTTGCTCTGGTCAAACAGCTGAAGCTGAGCAGGACTGGGCTGGGTTGGGACTTTGATGGAAGGGCGATCTGGGAGAACCAGACTGCTGCTGGTAGTGGTGTTGGTGAGGCAGTCTTATCTCAGGGAGAGGTGCAGATTAACTCATGAGATTTTAAAACCGAGATCCTGACTCCACCGTGCCCATTAAGGGTCCCATGGCACTTCATGACATCGTTGGGATGTTAACCCAGGTGTCCTGGTCAAATTCCCAAATTAGACACCTCACCATCCCCCCTGCAGGTGACTGGTCACACCATCCCTTGAGTTCCCTGCCCACCTTGGGTGCCCCAGGCTGTCGATTCGTGTGCTGCAATAGACCCCTCCATCGACATAACCTGTTAAATGACTGGTAAATGGGGAGAAAAAAATAAATAAAAAGGAAATTGTTTCCTCCATTTGCAGCCAGAAGGGAAAAAGATAAATAAATTCATTGCTCCTGAACACAATGATTTAATAGAGTATTTGTGGTTGTTCATTGATGTGTACAAGTGGTTATTTTATTCTGTGGGATAGTGAACAGGATTCAGGCTCAGTGTGTGTCACTTCACCAGAGCTCATTTATATCCGGGGGGGGAGGGGTGGTGCATTAAATTGATGAGTTTTCCCTCCTTATCGCAGCGCTGGTAGCCCAGGAGCTGGGCCCTTGTGGGTGGACTCTGCGTTCGGCTGCTACTCACCGTAATTGCTTTGACCCGTCCTGCTTGTGCTGCTTGTGTGAGCTGGGACTCTTTTTGTGATTTTTTTAGGTTGTGTCGCTCAAACTTTGATCCCTAGCCCGCCCCCCATTTTAAGACCACAGCTACCAGGTGCCCGTTAATGGAACATGTCATTACCACGAGGGGGGAAAGGGGGTCACCCCCTCGGCTCTTGCTGCCTCCGCAAGCTGTGTGACCAGTAATTGTTTTACTCACTGGTCAATACAACACTAGCTTTGCACTGGATGTGGATGTGGGTGTGGGTGGGGGTGTGTGTGTGTGTGTGTGTGTGTGTGTGTGTGTGTGTGTGTGTGTGTGTGTGGGGGTGTGTGTGTGTGGGGGGGTGTGGGTGTGGGTGTGGATGGGGTGGGGTGTGAGTGTGTGTGTGTGTGGGGTAGGTGTGGGTGTGTGTGTGTGGGGGTGTGGATGTGGGTGTGGGTGTGTGTGTGTGTGTGTGTGTGTGTGTGGGTGTGTGGGTGGGTGTGTGGTGTGTGTGTGTGTGTGGGGTGTGTGTGTGTGTGTGTGTGTGTGTGTGTGTGTGTGTGTGTGTGTGTGTGTGGGGGTGTGTGTGTGTGTGTGTGTGTGTGTGTGGGGGTGTGTGTGGGGGTGTGGGTGTGGGTGGGGGTGTGTGTGTGGGTGTGGGTGTGGGTGTGGGTGTGTGTGTGGGTGGGGATGTGGGTGTGGGTGGGGGTGTGGCCTCCTGAGGATCCCTCCTAGTCTTGCGGCCTACCACAGTAGCAGGGATCACCTCATTTACATTTACATTTGAGGCATTTAGCAGATGCTCTTATCCACAGAGACTTACACACTTTACATTTCTTTACATACAATCCATTTATACAGCTGGATATTTTACTAAGTAGTTCAGGTTAAGTACCTTGCTCAAGGGGCCACAGGGGATTTGAACCTGCAACCTCTGAGTTACAAGCCCAGCTCCCTAACCATTACACTACACTGCCAGCCAGCAGTGATCACTGGTGGCATTAAAGGCTCCCCCCTGCTTTGCTTGTCTTGTGATGTCAAGCTGCAGGTCTTCCATTGGGGTGTTCGGTCCGATTCACTGTACTGTGGAACACTTTTCGTTTTTAAATAAACTTCTCCCTTCCTGTGAACACACCCATACAACGGTGGCTGGCCCTTTTTGCTGTGGATAATGCCTCGAACTTCTGACCGAGATAAGTGGAAAAGAAACTCAAATAACCTGCATGATTACATTTTATGAATGTTACTCTTCAGGCCAGTTTAGAATGATACATTTTCATTTTGCATTTCGCTTTGGATAAAAGCGTCTGCTAAATGGCGTATATTATTATTGTATTATTTATATAGCGCCTTTCAGACCAATCTCAAACCACTTGGCACATGAAGAAGAAGACACTTTTAAAACGTATATATTCAGATTGTACAATGCCAACGTCCGAACAAACTCAATCAATGTGTGTGGATGGAATACAACAGCTTTAAGAGTAAAATCCCCGTTTGTGCTCAAAGCCAGCGGATGCGGAAAATGACCCAGGAATAACCCCGGCCTCTCACAGGCCCTCTACCTTGGTGTGCTTGGTCATAATAACTCTGGGGTCCATTTCCATAATCACGTGAATTTTTATGAAACTTGAGTATCAGTTAGGTTTGCATGTTTTATGATGGTAAAGAGGATTGAGGATCCACATGAGGATTGTATAAGACACATGCGGATGTCAATAAGACTTGTGTAGACGTGTTTAACTGCACGCAGACTGAGCCACGCTCTCACTGACTCTACCACTCCTGAGGTGTAGTGGTGAAGGAGCTGTGTTTGTGATCAGGCCTTTTTTATTTAACCAGAAAAAGGAATGGATGGCGGCGGATAGCGTAGTGGTCTAATGCACCACACTTTGGCTGGTCCGGTGTGGTGTGCGCTGCCGGTTCGAAACCCGCGTCTCTACCAGACTGGCCCTGGTCGTCAGCCCCGATCGGGGGCTGTTTCTGCCGCCTCCGGGGGACGGGGGAGGGTGAGCCAGCACGAGTCCGTCGAGGAGCAGGAAAAAGGCGTCCGTGGTAGAGTTCCGTCTTGGATTTGGCAACCAAATTGGGAGAAAAACTGGAACAATGTGAAATAATTTAAAGAATTAGAAAAAGGGCTGAATGCAAGTTTGATTCCCAAATAAGGCAATGCAGTTGTGCCCCTGAGTGACAAATCAACCTGCGCAGTTGTACAGCTCTGTAAGCTGACCTGGGATAAGAGTGTCTGATATGCCACTATGCATCATTAGTAATAACAATAATGTCAATAACAATTATAATAATATGAATATAAAAATAATACTAAAGTCAATAACTAAGAATAAAACTGTTATATTATTATAATATTTTAATAACACAATTATACAATATTATTATTAATGCTACTACTATTAATTATTGTTATTGTTGTTCTAACTGCAGGCGGTTGAGGAGGTTCATGGCTCTCAGGCAGGTTCCATGCCTCACAGGTTTTAATTAGGGAACAGTGTGGGGACAAGAGCTGAGAAACACACTCCCTATTAGAGGGAGAGACAGAGCGAGAGGGAGAGAGAGAAACCTGTAATTGGGCTGGAAATCACTCCCTTCTGAGAGTGGAGGGGATGTGGCAGACATCTCTCACACAGAGCAGACACACTGGTGGGTCTGGAGCACACATCTCACTCACGCACGTCGTTTGCCCGTCCTGATGCATTGTGGGAAGGAGGTGTATTCCGTGTCTCGGTGTGTCGCCTCTCCCGACTGTGACATGGGGCAGTCCATTACATCATTTATTGAACTACAACACCCACACTTCCTATTCCCCTTATCCCTGAGGTACGTCAGGTCAGTGCACCTGGGTCAGCTGTGGGGGTACCTGAGGTGAAAGCGTGTCGGAGGTGATTTAAACATCGTTTATGAGACACCAGGAAGTGGTGTAATCACGAGAGGAGGCGTGTTTCAAATACGTCACACTTCTACAAAACCAGACTCTGAGAATCTGACCAATGTCTAAGCTGGCACGTTCCTGGTGTGGCGGTTGGTGCGACGCTGATCCAAGCCTTTAAGACGAGAGTCACTGTACTTGTAGTAACTGGGTCATCTCCAAAGATGGTCAGCAGATAGATCACCTGAGATCAGTGTGTGGTTTTAGAGGCAGGTGGGCAATGGATATCTCTCCAAGCTCAGCTGACATGGAACGTGCTGGATGGCAGCTATGGGTCATGGGGGCTGGAGGGGTGGAGGGGTGCAGGGGGGTAAATGGTTGATGGGGATTTCATTGCTTAATTTATAACACTAATGCATTTTCATGACTGGCGTGTAAATACAGGGCATCCATTTTAAATTAAAATGGAAGAGACATTATTAGATACGCTTGTGAGCCAATTCTGGCATGTCAGAAGTAATTAGTGGAGGCATTTGCCATATCTGTGTGTGTGTGTGTGTGTGTGTGTGTGTGTGTGCGTGTGTGCGTGTGTGCGTGTGTGTGTGTGTGTGTGCGTGTGTGTGCGCGCGTGTGTGTGTGTGTGTGCGTGTGTATATGTGTGCATCTGTGTGTGTGCGTGTGTGTGCGTGTGTGTGTGTGCGCGTGTGTGTGCGCGGGTTCTCGCTGTGATATTCTCATGTGTGAGTGTGTTTGTGTGTATAAGAGAGGGAGAGTGTGTGTATGTCTGTGTGTGTATTTCTCTGTACATCTGTGTACATGTGCACGTGCATGTGTTTGTGCATGTATATGTACATTTGAGCAGTTTGAGCAGATAACCTTACCAGACATTGACACATTTTCCCTGTGCTAATGAAATGGGCTGGCAGTGTAGTATAGGGAACTGGGCTTGTACCTCAGAGGTTGCAAGTTTGATTCCCAAGTGGGACACTACCGCTAACTACCTGGAGCAAGGTACTTAAGCTGAATTGCCTCAGTAAATATCCAGCTGTATAAGTGGATTAAATGTAAATTGCTCTGAATAAGGGCAAAATTCCTAAATGTATGTAATGTAAATAATCAGCTTTAAAAAAGAAAATAAGAGGGAAAGGCCTTGGTAGGCAGGCACGTAACCAGGTGGTTTTTGGGTCTGGACCATCCCCGAAATCACTACGGTCTGTGTGAAATTGCACCAATAATTTGATTGAAAACGTATCATTGATTATTTGTCATCGCCCCTCTAGACTACTCACACGACTTTCTCTGCCTCTATGTCGTGATTGACAGAAGTCAAACCTGTCAGTTAACTGGCCTCCAAACGTTGTGCATCTTATTATCAATTTCGTAAAACGAAAAAAATCATGGCTTCTGATTGACTCAGGGGTCTGATGAGTCAACTAAGCAAGAAGGTAGGTAGCACCTGCCACTTACCGTTTATGCTATCGACTCTTTGTTAGCTAGCTAAAGTTTGCTTTCCGAAAGCAATGGAGCTGCCAAAAGCTACCGTGAAGTAACGAAGCCTTTTGAATAATTGAAAAATCTGGCTGTTGGTAGGAGGTGAATGTATCCCTTTAATAAAAATCCCCTTGCTAAAGTTGGTGCCTGGTGCGTCCGAGTATCTTCAAATACTTACTCGTTTTCCAGAAAGCGTAGTTATATGCCCAATTACGTGCGCGTGCGGAGTCACCGTAAGGTAAGCTACGAGGGCTCTTGGTGCCCTTTAAGAGCTGGGTGTTGCACTCTCACTGGGAAAGCAGCTTGCATTTTTGATGACACATTTGGTTGCGTTCTGCTGCCCATATTTCAAGCCCAAAGAGCTAATGGTATTGTTTGAAAGAACAGCGGTAGGACTCAGAGTGCAAACAGTGGAAAACAATCAAGACATTCCATTTCAACGCATGACGAGTTAGCGGTGTGCCAGCAATTGTTTTGCATTGTTAAACAACAATTTCATCGTTAATGTGAGCAAAATGGGGAGTGCAGTCTCTGTGTTTTGTTCATCACAAAACAGCTGTGTGTTTCTTGCGTGCGTGTGTGTGTGTGTGTGTGTGTGTGTGTGTGTGTGTGTGTGTGTGTGTGTGTGTGTGTGTGTGTGTGTGTGTGTGTGTATGTGCATGTGCGTGTGTGTGCGTGTGTGTGCTCATGCATGTGTGTGTGTGTATGTGTACACTACTGGTAAAAAGTTTTAGAACATCCCCCATTTTCCAGTTCTTACTGAAATTTAAGCTGTTCAAGACCAGTGAATAACCTGAAATGGTACAAAGGTAAACTGGTAAAAAAAAAGATTTAGGTTACCAAAAACTGAAAAATAATGCAACTTTTTGACCAGTGAGTAGTTTCCTACACCATCAAAAGGCACTTGGAAACTGGAGGAAACTCTGACAGGAAGAGGTCTGGCAGACCCAAAGCCACAACAAAATCGGAAGACAAGTTTCTGAGAGTCAACAGCATGCGGGATAGGCGGCTCACAGGACAACAGCTTCAAGTACAGCTTAACACTGGTCGTCTCAGTTTCAACTGTGAAGAGAAGACTCTGCAGGTCAAGTTTCAACTTGCTAAGATGGCAAAATAAGAAAAGAGGCTTGCCTGGGCAATGAAATCTGCAGGTTTTTGTACCTCAGTGGTTCCTCAGTGACACCAACTGTCAAACATGGAGGAGGAAGCGTGATGGTCTGGGGCTCTTTTGCTCGATCTAGAGTTGGTGACATACACAGACTGTTAACCCACGTTAACCCATTACTTGTTCCCTAAAAAGGGCCTTTTTCATAACTCTGAAATATATATTAATTTTGTTTTGTTTTTGTTTACCTAAACTTTTTTAACCTCTGGTAGTTTACCGCTTACCTTTGTACCATTTCAGGTTATTCACTGGATTTGAACTGTTTAGATTTCAGTAAAAACTGGAAAAATGGGAGTGTTCTAAAACTTTTGACCAGTAGTGTATGTGTATGTGCGTGCATGCGTATGTACTATACTAACTACAGAATATTTTAATGAATGAATGATATTAATGAAAGAATTAGCTCATTCACAGCAGTACCTGCACTGCTGTGACAGCATTTGACTGCCATAAGAGGTGTGGGTCACCCTTTGAAATTAATCAGCCTATTTATCTGTGTAATTACACTGTGTACCTGCCGTTGCTTGACAACATCTGCGTCGCGGTTCATTGGTGAGCACCTCAGGAAGTTCCATAATTGGTGTTGGGTTGTGGGGTGGAGTGTTGGGCATAGTTTAGGTACAGTGTTGGCGTTAAATCGGGGTGGCAGAGGGGGTAGAAGGTTGAGTAAGTCATCTCAGGTAACCCATGCTTCTGCATAAACTCATGCGACAGATTATGTAATCGTAACGATTTGTAGATATGTTGTAGTGCTGGATCGGTTTTACAGTCCTTACAGTGTGACTACATCACATTACGTGATTGCCACTTGGCAGACGCTCTTATGCAAATCGACTCACATTTTTACATTTACATTTTAAGCATTTAGCAGACGCTCTTATCCAGAGCGACTTACAAGATGTGCATCAATACAAGGTAAGAACAATCATAGTTAGCGCACAAGATCAGTGCAGTAATACAGCGATAGACACCATTGCAGGCAGCTGCGTATCATACCTGTAACACTGGGAAAGAAAAGGTTAGTGTTTTTTTAATTTTTTTTTTTTTTTTTTATAAATAGTGTAGAACAAGTAAACAGTGGTGAGGACAGATTGACTAGATGGACAGAGTTCAGTGGTAGTGGAGTCTGAAGAGGTGGGTCTCACAAAGTGTTGGCAGCAGGAATACGGCAGAGCAGCAGCAGCAGAGTGAGCACAGAGTGAGCACAGAGTGAGCACAGAGTGAGCACAGAGTGAGCACAGAGTGAGCACAGAGTGAGCACAGAGTGAGCACAGAGTGAGCACAGAGTGAGCACAGAGTGAGCACAGAGTGAGCACAGAGTGAGCACAGTGTCATGTGATGCAGCGTCATCCAGGTGTGTGTTACAGGTGCGCTCCCTCCTGTCCGGATGTTTCAGGGCACGCTTTAGGGGGCGTCCTGATTCACAGATCTCTACGGCGTGCGGATGGGCTGGTATAATAATATACGCCATTTAGCAGACGCTTTTATCCAAAGCGACTTACAGTAGTGAATGTATACATTTTCAGTATATGTGGTCCCAGTGGGGATTGAACCCACAACCTAAGCGTTGCTAACGCCGTGCTCTACCAACTGGGCCACAGAGAACCGGGACACGGTCAGTAGGATCAGCCCGTCCTGGTGAAGTACAGATCAGTGAATCCCAAACGGGCCCCCGTGTGAACAGGCCGCCGTCTCTGATTTGAGTCTGGGCGCCGGGCTGCCAGGACTGTGATGAATGCTTTCCTCTCCGCGGACGCGAGTGTGAGATCGAAACGCTCCCAACTACCCAGAGACCCAGGCGGCAGCCGGCGTGGCAGTGCTACAGCTGCCAGCGTGTTTTTAATTAGGGGACGGTTTGCAGGCTCCTGTCATATTTCAGAGGGGCTTCTTATGGATATTTCGGGAAAGTTGCACCCTTTGGAAAGTTGGAGTGCCAGTGCATGTGACATGGAGAGAGCCCCCCACCCCACACACACACATGCACACACATACACACACATACAGACACGCACACACACACACACACACACACACACACACACACACACACACACACACACACACACACGCACACACACACACACACACACACACACACACACACACACACACACACACACACACACACACACACACACACACAGACACACACACACACACACACACACATACACACACACACACACACACACTCACACTCACACATACACACACACACAGACACAGACACACACTCACACACAAACACACACACACTCACACACACACACACACACACACACACACACACACACACACACACACACACACTCCCCTTGCTCTGGGGAAAAGATGGCACCGTGGGGCTTGAGGCAGATTTCACCCCTAAGTGCTGACACAGGACCAGCTAACTACCCAATATAGCATTCTATATTAACAAGGCCTATCCCGACCTTGACCACTAGGAGGACAAACGCAAAGCAGACTTCAGACCTGCACCCACAGTGAGCCTCACAGTGCCCTCGTGACCTCTGACCCCTGACCCCTGACCTCGTCAAGGTCGGGATGAGACGAGCGTCTCCGAGCGCAGCGGGGAGTGATGACCCCGCGTTTGGAGTAAGTGAACGTGGTCCCTCACCTTTCTCTCGCACAGAGAGGAATGTGACAGACATACGTGGCCTGTGCTTATATATAGACCCGGTTCACAGTAGGGTATAAGAATGGAGCCTCCGTCTCAATGTAAAGTCCTGGGCACATGCTGTCCCTCTCCCAGTAATCCCAGACCAACTGGCTGTGAAGGCCTCAGAGATAGTCGTTTTTCTACGACACGGAGGTGAACGGCAATCAACACGTTTGGGACAGTTTCACTGCTGATTGTGCTTGTTAAAGGATGAGTGAAGTGTGAAGTGATTGGCAGCTTTCCCACAGATCGTGCCAAGCAAGGTGTTTTATTTACATGACTCCATGGGGTTTGTCTGCTAAGTTTAGTGCTTATAACAGAATAAATGTTGTCGGAATTTTGTTTTTATCTTCGTCCCTGCTGTGTTTTTAACACTAAAATATTACGTACCTTGTTTATCATGTATTGCTTATTCTGTGTAATAAATGTTGCCTCTATTTTGCAAATTATCACTGCAGAGGCAGAGATAAAAGTAAAAGTAAAAGTTGTTCTTTTCATATATAATTGACCTTGGCCCTAAAAAACCTCTTACCAATGCGATTGCAAATTGAAATACATATTTATTTCATTTGCCTCACTCAACACAAGTTCAGCATCAATAATCTATTTGTCGCTGTGGAGAGAGAACAATCGCTGATAAATTATGCAATCCTTCATGCAGGGATCAGGCAGTTACAAGAGAAATAATAATGAAGTATTGCCTCTGCTTTCTCTCACCATTTCCTCACAGCGCCCTCTGCTGGCTGACTAATGAAGCGTACCAAAGCCCTCACACTCGTCGCACTTCTCCTTTATTTAATATCGTTTTTGATACAGTATGCAATATGCGTCAGTGATTTGTGTGTAATCGTTGATGCCTGTTTTCACTGTAATATGACACAGTACGCATGCACATCCCTTATGCCCCATGACAACACAGACCAGGTATAGATCAGGTGAAGCTTGCCTGCAGTTAATGTCTGTCAGCTGTCATGGAAACATGTCACCAGACTGACTGTTATAGCAAATAGATGGCCAATGTTGTGGGCTTTCATGGAGTGTGTGTGTGATGCAATGCAGTAATAAGTTTGTTTGTTTGTGTGTGTGTGTGTGTCTGTGTGTGATGGAATGCATTAATAACTGTGTTTGTGTGTGTTTGTGTGTGTGTGTGTGTGTGTCTGTGTGTGATAGAATGCATTAATAACTGTGTGTGTGTGTGTGTGTGTGTTTGTGTTTGTGTTTGTGTGTGTCTGTGTGATGCATTAATAAGTGCGTCTGTGTGTGTGCGCGTGCGTGCGTGTGTGTGCGCATGAGTGAGTGTGAGTGTGTTTTGCGAGCCATTGCAAGAGTGTAAAAGGAGATTAGGGGGGGGAAAAAACCTGTGACCCACATTGTCCCTCTTGGATCCTTGGAGCCGGGTCATTACTGCACACGACCACATCCACCCAGGGCATCAGCGAGACTCAATCAGGTCCCCTCATCTCGGAGAGACTCAATCAGGTCCCCTCATCTCAGAGAGAGAGAGAGAGCAGCGGTAAAGGCCGAGTGAACAGCGGCGGGGCTCTGTGTGCAGCGCTCGCGCTCGCACTGCGCTCGGCCGGCCGGAGGCGGAAGCCTCCTCCTTCTGCCCGTGTGTCTCTGCGGCTCCGCTGCAGTCAGACAGCCCTCTCCCAGATCAGACTCATTATCTCTGCGTCCTCTCAGTATCTCAGGAAGGATTACAGTCCTCGACCCCTTTGAGCCTGCGCTTGAGAGCAGGACGAGGGGAGATGTATTCATGCTCTTTGTGCTCGTTTGCATTTCTGGAGTCCTTCAAGTCAGAAACAAATTAAGGTTTGGGGTTCAGCTGCCCGGGACTCCGCCCCTCACCCCCCCCCCACCCACCCCCCACAGATGAGGTCGATGCCCGCTGCTAATTAAGCAGCTGGAAGAAGCAGCAGTCTTGACGTTGTTGTTGTACGTAGAGCGGTTTGCAGTCCTCACCATGCAGCATACCAATTACGGCTATGACAGATGGAATATTTATTTATTTACAAATCTTCAAAACGTCTCAAAAACCTTCTTTGCCCCAAAGCTATAATATAATGTATAATAATAATATATGCCATTTAGCAGACGCTTTTATCCAAAGCGACTTACAGTAGTGAATGCATACATTTTATATCAGTATGTGTGGTCCCAGTGGGAATTGAACCCACAACCTAAGCGTTGCCAACGCCACGCTCTACCTACTGAGCCACACAGAACCATGCTCTACCTACTGAGCCACACAGAACCACGCTCTACCTACTGAGCCACACAGAACCACGCTCTACCTACTGAGCCACACAGAACCACGCTCTACCTACTCAGACACACAGAACCACGCTCTACCTACTGAGCCACACAGAACCACGCTCTACCTACTGAGCCTCACAGAACCACGCTCTACCTACTCAGACACACAGAACCACGCTCTACCTACTGAGCCACACAGAACCACGCTCTACCTACTGAGCCACACAGAACCACGCTCTACCTACTGAGCCACACAGAACCACACTCTACCTACTGAGCCACACAGAACCACGCTCTACCTACTGAGCCACACAGAACCACGTTCTACCTACTGAGCCACACAGAACCACGCTCTACCTACTGAGCCACACAGAACCATGCTCTACCTACTGAGCCACACAGAACCACACTCTACCTACTGAGCCACAGAGAACCACACTCTACCTACTGAGCCACACAGAACCACATTCTACCTACTGAGACACACAGAACCAGCTGTCTGCTTAAGACCACACAAAATTCAGATTGTCGATTCTCCAGGGAACCCACAATGCTGGGGTGTCATGTCAGGTCACTGCCCCCCCCCCACAGGGCTACAGAAAACCCCTCTTATATCGCAGGGCTCGGGGCCCCCATGTGGTGCATCCTGTTAAGACTCCTGCTCTTAGTGCAGGGATGTGCCCTAGTATCAAACGCTGACTGTGGCTAACAGCACCTGTAGCGTCACCCAGGGAGGGAGGGATCCAGACTGACATCACGCGTCTCTGAGGGAAGCGCGTGTTTGTCTACGCTCTCCTGAATAGACAGAGGAGGGCGCAGGGAGAGTTTGAATACGATTGGCCAGTCCAATTTAGGAGAAAAATGGGAAAAGGTATAAAACATTATTATTATTTTTTTAGAAATGAGAAAGTTCTTTACTCACCAAGTGTTTATTTGTTGGGCCGATGTATGAAATTAGGAAGTAGGATGATTTTTTTAATAATTTAGACAATGCGTGCATAATACATTGTGAGTATGTGTCGTGGAGTTCAGAGATATGAGTGAGCAGGATGTCCACTACAGGATGTGATGTCACAGTGCGTGTACGGCTCACCATATACAGTGTACTTGTTGTTCATGTATGTATGTACAGTTAGGAACACAAATTGTCAATTTATTTTTACAAGACTAATATGTGAATGAACGAGCAATTGAGAACAGTATACCCCATCTGAGCAGAGATGTTATTAACAGTAGGACACTGTGTTCTCAGTCTTCCCCAAAACTTGTGTGATTGACAGGGAGGGTTGAAGTCTGCTTTGTTAAGGACACGTTACATTTGCATTAGCAGACGCCCTTATCCAGAGCAATTTACAGTTTTACATTTAATCCATTTATGTAAAGCAATTCAGGCTAGGTTTCTCGCTCAAGGGTACAGTGGCATTGCCCCCCCTCCCCCCGGGACCAGCCCAGTTCCCTAGCCAGTATATTACACTGCTGCCCTACACTGACTACACACCCTACCCTGCTCCTAATCCACATCCCCAAAAAGCCTTGCACTGCAGTACACCAAGACAAGACTGACTGTTACTGTGTTGAAATAGGCCAGAGCAGGTCTGGTTAGGAGCGAATGCGCTTGGCTGTTATTTAGCAAACACAGGGGTCTGGAAACAGCTTTGCTGTAAATGGGACAGAATTGCCCCCTGATGCCATCTATACGCCTGCTTAACCAGCACCGCCTCAGCCTGTCAATCACTCTGCCATTGTGCCTTCCCAGCTGATCGGTGTGTTTATGTGTGTGTGTGTGTGACCCTGTGTTTATGTGTGTCTGTCTGTACGTGCATGTGTGTGTGTGTGTGTGTGTGTATGTGGGTCTGTCTGTACGTGTGTGAGTGAGTGTGTGTGTGACCTGTGTGCTTATGTGTGTCTGTCTGTGTGTGACCGTGTGTTTATGTAGGTTTGTACATGTGTGCGTGAGTGTGTGACCATTTGTGTGGGTGTGTGTGCGTGTTTATATGTGTTTGTATTTGTGTGTATGCGTGTTTGACCGTTTGTGTGTATATGTGTGTGTGTGTGTGTGTGTGTGTGTATGTGTGTATGTGTGTGTGTGTGTGTGTGTGTGTGTGTATGTGTGTATGTGTGTGTGTGTGTGTCAAGTTGTAAGTGTGAAGTGTGCATCCCCCCACCCCTCTCAAACCTCTGCTCTGATCGTGGTCTCAGGTGAGATGTCTCTAAGCCCCCCACGGTAATGTGCCTGTCACTCTCATGTAGATTTCCTTTCAGGACATGTCGCACGCCTCTTACACCTGAGTCCCGACAGCTCTGACGCTGATGGATGTCACATGGGCTGCAGCAGGCTAGAGAAAACGCAAAGGTCAGGGTGAATGATGGTGAAGGCAGATGTGTGAAATCACAGAATTTCACGGGCTCGTTTGTTGATTTTGTTTTTGTTGCGTTTTCATAAGCCTGAGGCAATCTGCTGAATGTTAATGTGTTGATAAGTTTACCAAAAAAAAAAATTTTTTTCATCAACCCTTGATGTGTAAAAAATAGGCTTTTTTTCTTTTCGTAAGTGATAGATTTTTTCTTTTTTGATAGTTTCTAAGAATCAGCCGAGGAATTCGATTTTAGACTTTTCACATTTTTCTGGCATGGTTTTAACCAACCCAAGTTACTGCAATTAGTAAATGACCTACACATCCTGATTAAGACAGCTCTCACCAGATATAAAGGGTACCAGCTGCTGTTGTCTGAAATGGACCTCAAAGTGATCTTGTGGCGTGTAGGCTATATCCGATTGGCATTTGAAACAGGTTATCTGGAGCGAATCGTATATTTTTCAGAATGAACCACAGTGGAGGTGTTCAGCCAGACATCTCAAGCACACACTAAGTCATATTGTGCAGCGTAGCCCTCGTAAGATACCAAACACTCTCCCTCTGTTTTATTCTCCCGTACGACCTGGCCGAGATGCCTTTATGTGTTCGTTCCAGGCCTGCTCCATTATACCCGAGCGCGATGCCGAAGGACAGTATAATCGAGAAAGCCCATAACGCACGAGCGTTTGTTGTGAGAATGTCGGAGATTTATTTTGCGCAAGGCGTGTGTGTCTGCGCATCACTTCACATAGTGGCCACAAATCTTCTGTTTTTTAACGGCTAGATTTGCGCATTGTTGGTGAAATGCTGCCCCCTGTCAGATGAGCCCATATTTTCTGAGAGGGACGGTTGTTTAGTGCACAGCGTCTCTTTATGTACGCACAAACAATAATCTGCACAATCTGGTCTGTGCGTCATCTACATGCTTATGCCAGGATACTCACCATCTTCCTTGAGTATTATTCAATCTTAGGTTTATTCAATTTGTTGGATTTATTTTCCCTGCAATTGGAAAAGCCCCAACAATGTCACACGGGGCAAATGTCTGTATCTCTGAACGGGAGTCTATCTACAGCTGTGTGACACACCTGGACTCGTCCTGAAGGGGCACGGTGGGTTTTGCGTTGTCTAGGTTTCCTCTGCTGCATAGCAGTGCCCACAAGCTTCTCACCAGGCAGCTACAGACTACCAGACATTACCAGTGTGAGAGGTGCACCTAACCACCGAATGGCACTACTTCTCCTGCAGTATAGCCCCGTTTAGTTTATAGTGTGGAAAATAAAAATATATCTTTCCTGACTGGCTTGTGGGGGTGTGTTTTGGTGGAGTTCATTTTTGGGTGCAGGTGGCGTAGTGGTGATGTGAGACGACTGTAAAATGGGAAATTCCAAAATTTGGGGGAAAAAAGGGGAAATTAGCAGCATCTCAAAGCCAGACCTGCTGGGGTTGGACTTAGTGTATTTGCATGGTACAGCCAGCAGATGGCAGTGTTACAACTGTTCATTTGTTGGATCGCACTACGTTTGCACAGTGTACTCTTGAGAGGCTCAGCGAATGACCCCTACATCTCATAATAGAATCAGATCCAGGGCCATACCTGTTGGGTGGTTTTGTGTGGGCTTGCTGTGCTGTATCATGTATACGTCCAACCACACATTTAACATTTTCTATAGAGGATGTTTTTCACACTCGGTGTGTTTGAACATCTACTGTTGAGTGATCTATACTGTGAGCTTGTGGGGGGTCTGTTACAAACTTGCATCCTTGACTCTACAGCAGGGTCACTCAAATCACGGTCCTCGGGGCTGCTGTTTCTCCACCCTCCCTTTAAGTCAGGTGTGAAGACATTCTGGCCAATCAGTTGCACTGATTGTCCAATTAACAACCTGAGAGAAAGGAAGACCAGGGAAACTTTGGATTGGTGGGCCAGATTTGAGTAACCTGGAACTAGAATGATCTTCTAGTCACACAACTATAATGTATAGCAAAACAGATCGTAAAAAAACTTTTTCTTTTTTATTTATATTTTTTGCTCTACAGCATCTTCTGCACTTATTCATAATTCCCCTTCATTATGGCACTTGAGCATGACATTGTGTTTATTACAGCGCTGTATTTTATTGTCAGTTCTTGTCGCTGGTGTTAATCTAACCTCAAGGTGTGCACTGTGTTATAAGTCACTCTGGATCACAGCCTCTGTCAGAACAGGTACAGTGTATGTGTTATGTTTGTGTACTGCATTGCTCCTCCGCATGTTGTTGCCAGGGCAGTAAACACAGATGTAAAAACAATAGACCTAATGCTTGTCTCCTTTCTTTCTTTGTGTGCTGCCATCTGTCCTCGCAAACAGGTACGTAGTTTTACTTAAAGCGCTGCGCTTCATTCGTGTGTGGGATGTGCATCGTGGGATTTGTAGTTCCCCCGGGTGTTAAGTGTGAAGGCTCTTACTCGTGACAGCGACTGCTGAACAGAGATGTTGAATGCATAACAGATGGTCATTGCAAATGTTTTTCTTTTCTTTTTTTATTGGTTGCATCTGTCTAAGTTGAAAATGTTGTGTTTGTGTATTTTAACTTTAAGTGAACCGCATGGTTGAGCTTTGTTGTACAGCTTGGGGCAAAGCGTGTGAGAAGTAAGGCCTCTTATTCTCACATTTGAACACACTGAGTTCCTGCAGGAGGTTGATGCAGCTGCAGAGCATGTCTGTGCATCTCTCTTGCTGTGAGGCTCTGCAGAGCATGTCTGTGCATCTCTCTCGCTGTGAGGCCCTGTCTCTGGGAGAGGAGGGAGCTTCTTTCTGGCCATCCTGCAGTTTCTGAGTTTATTTACGAAAAGAGGACACTTCTGAGGGACGGCAGGGACTGATGATCACGGGAGGGGTGGGAGGGAGGGGGACGGTACATGGGTGCACGTTTTCTCCTCCCTGGAGTTTTTACGGACATTAAAGACGTTCTGTACAGGTTTAATTACGCTGTTGTAGTGTGCTGGTGTCATCACATTTCACGAAACCGGCCAAGCAGGGCAAAATCCTGGACATTTTTAGCTACATTTTTAGAGATAATTTTAGAAAATCTGCCCAGATGGAGATTTTTGGACTAAAAAGAGAGGACCAAAAAAACTGTGTGGCTTACATGGGTGCTGCTTTAGTAGGTTTTGTGTGAGTGGTGACGAGTATTACGACTATTGTGACTTCAAATCCGCGATGGTGTATCAGACCTGCTCCTCCGATTCTGTAGCACTCCATTCCTAAAGTCGCTGAGTCCCAGCAAGCCTGCTAGATGATTTATGCCATCGTGTGTGCTCCCCTTTAGCTGCACTCTGACCCCTGTGACTGACAGCTCTCTCAGCCAATGTCCTCCTCCCACCATGGCCTCTTTCCTACAACACTTACGGAGAACGTACAGGTAGCACTTCTCTGGAGTTGAAGCTAAAACTCCTGGTTATAGCAACCAGCATTTACAGTGTGGCTGTTTTTGCATATGTTCATGGATGTGTCAGGTAAGTGTGTGTGTGTGTGTGTGTGTGTGTGTGTGTGTGTGTGTGTGTGACCCGAGAGTGAGGATTAGCGAGGTGTTGGGACAGCACTGGAAGACATTTACACGATGAAGACAGACACTCTGGGGCTCTGAGTGTTCAGAGGTCCTGTGGGAGTGAGACGAGTGATTGAGAGTGAGAGAGGTCCAGAGAGGAGTGAGAGAATAACCTCTCCCCCCTGCTCAGAGACATACTGGATGCATCAGATTCTGTCACCTCCATCTTGGAAGGCAGCTTTTCAGGGCTTAGGGCACGGCAGAATCACCTGTACCGCAGTTAGGCTTATTCCTGTCATCACCTGTACCTTGGTTTAGGCTTATTCCTTTTATGGTTCTGTGTGGCTCAGGAGGTAGATCATGGCGTTGGCAACGCTTAGGTTGTGGGTTAAATTCCAACTGGAACCACATGTACTGAAAAATGTATGTATACTACATTTCACTACTGTAAGTTGCTTTGGATAAAAGCGTCTGCTAAATGGCGTATATTATTATCCTTATTAAGTCAATATCCTTATTTCTGCCACGCGTGAGCAGCAGGGCCCAGCTGTGGCTAGCGGTCATGTGAAGTGGACGGGCCTCCAGCAGAAATGACCGTAATTTATGCGACGGGTGTGCCGTAATGTGACAGGCGTTTGCTAAGCAGCGTAAAAGGCTTGTCAGAATAGGGTCTCTAATCCTCCTAATACCGCGGCTATCTCCGGCTTACGTTTGACTTGTTAGCTCGAGCGCACTGAGGCAGCGGCTACGCTCGCGGGTTTGTGACGCAGTGTTGCGTGGTGAGAAGCCATGTTCGTGTTTACCTGTTTACCTGTTTACCTGTTTACCCTTGCTTTGTGGGTGTGCCCTCTGGGCAGAGAGAGAGAGAGGGGGGAGGGGGAGGAGTCTGTAAGGGGGGTGTGGACTAGTCTCCGAAGCTTCGCCCAATCAGCCGGCTGGACTGAGACGGTGGAACTGATTCTGATGAGAATGTTGGGAGCTCCAGGGAATGGTGATATTAGCAAATCTTTACCAAACTATTGTCATGTAGTATATGTACATGTGTCATTTGAGCCAGATATGTTGTTCTGTCATGGAGAGGTTAATTGTTTGGAAATAGTGTGGTTCTGGAAATAGTGTGGTTCTGGAAATAGTGTGGTTCTGTGTGTCTCAGTAGGTAGAGCGTGGTTCTGTGTGGCTCAGTTGGTAGAGTGTGGTTCTGTGTGTCTCAGTAGGTAGAGCATGGTTCTGTGTGGCTCAGTAGGTAGAGCGTGGTTCTGTGTGTCTCAGTAGGTAAAGCGTGGTTCTGTGTGGCTCAGTAGGTAGAGCATGGCGTTGGCCACGCTTAGGTTGTGGGTTTGATTCCCACTAGGACCACATATACTGAAAAATGTATGCATTCACTACTGTAAGTCGCTTTGGGTAAAAGTGTCTGCTAAATGGCATATATTATTGTATATTATTATCAGTGTTGTTTGAAAAGTCTGTGTATAGCGTGAATGTTAAGAGGGTTCAACTGACACGCAGCACCAGTCATAAATAAGGCAGGCTGTCATCGTAAGAGAGGATGGCATATGCTGGATTTTCACATGTAGTAATAAGATTTTTAAAATGTAACGCTTCATGCATTGTGCTTGGAGCACCACAGTGGATACTTGTGGACCAAAAGCATGTTGAGCCCGGCTTGCTACTGTGTTCGTATGACCCCTGCTGCTGGTTGGTGGAGTGGAGCTGTGTAATTGTTCCTGTCTGCCGGTCTGCCTGTCTGCCTGTCTGTCTGTCTGTCTGTCTGTGGGTAGGATATATGAAACAGTACAGGACAGATTAGGAGGACATTTGGAGTTGTGACTGCATTAAGGTCAAAGAGGGAGGGAGGAGGGGGGACTGCTTAGACTTTATCTTCTGTGTTGTGACTGGATTTACAGTATAGGATTGCCTCATAAGCACAAGGATTTGTGTGTGTGTGTGTGTGTGTGCGTGCGCGCGTGTGCGTGCGTGCGTGCGTGTGTGTGAGTGTGCGTGTGTGTGCTTTTATGTATGTGTGTGTGTGTGTGTGTGTGTGCTTTTATGTATGTGTGTGTGTGTGTGTGTGTGTGTGTGTGTGTGTGTGTGTCTATGTGTGAGTGTGCGTGTGTGTGCTTTTATGTGTGTGTGTTTAGTTGTGGACTTGCATAGTACCACTAAGATCTTACTGACCTGCGTGTTCATTCCCACACACAGGCAAATATTCACATGACAGCAGATCCATTCAATTGAACTTGACGTGAAGAAATGGAAAACATTTATAGAGGGGGGTATTTCATTCTGAACCAAGATTTTTAGATAATCTGTGTTTTCACTGTGTTGGACTAACACGGCAGAAATACTCACAGATCATCTTCAGGCCAGTTATCCATTTTCCCGTATCGCACAAAACAGACACACATAAACACACAGTGACACTGTGAGTGCTCATCATTTTACCTGCGTGTCAAAACGGTTATTTGTAAACTTTATGTGTGTCTCCTGCTTTATTGCTGTGCTGTTTACCCTGCATTGCAATGAATTAGAACAGGACAGGAACACAAGTACAGCAGTAAAGCTAAATGAAGGAGGGATGTTGGCTTGCATTCCTGGGATCCGTTGCCAGTATTTAAGAGCAATGTGTTGTGGTGTTTGGAGTCTCTATCTAGTGTGGTTCTGTGTGGCTCAGTGGGTAGAGCACGGTGTTGGCAACGCTTAGGTTGTGGGTTCAATTCTCACTGAGACCACATATACTTAAAAATGTATGCATTCACTACTGTAAGTCGCTTTGGATAAAAGCATCTGCTAAATGGCATATATTATGAGTACCCATACATATACAACTGAATTATATAATAGTCTGTCTGAATCCCGCAAGCATAAATGGAAAATGAATACTGTACTAATGCCAGCTGGTGAGCTGGGGATAGAGGTTGAAAATCTGTAAATCGTACCTTTAAACAGATCATTGCTCTAAACTTGTTTTCATTTGCCTTAATTAACAAGACTGACAATCTTCACTGACAATCTTCACGCAGAAAGACACTGTAAATGACAATAAGTGGTTTTATTGACTAAATTCAAAGAATAGGCTCCACGTTTAATTGAAATCCCTCCGTTAATTGTGTAGGGTACTAGCTTTGAGAAACAGATAAAATAAAGCCTAGAAAACAGACTTCAGCTCGGTGAAAACTTCCGTGCTTTTTGATGAGCATTAAACTGGCTGATACGCACAGCTCAGATTAACTCATATTTACGTTCGTTAAATCTTCAATGGGTGTAATTACACTTTTCCGCCTCTATGGAACATGGCGTAGTTTCGTCTTTTTTGTTGTTGTTGGAGGTGCACTAGTATTACGTTCAGTTTGAATGTTTCAGTGAGCATAGATAAACGTCAAGTCTTGACGTGTAATCCATGAGAAGATAAATCGTCGTTCGATCAACTTCGGGTAGAAAAAAATATCTGTATACAACACATTATCTGTGCATATATATATTAGTACTTTAAAAAATCTCACCCTTTTTTTTAAAGGGTCCAGCGGCAGACGCTAAGACCTCAAACTTTCATTCATAGATAAACGTCATACATTTTCCAGTTAATACAACACACAAATCTAGTCTTAATAATTGTGCTTAAAAGGCGCAATAGTACATTACATGTGATTCTGTGGTCTGAAGGTATACATACTTGCATTTATTTGAACGAGAACATTTTATTTTAAAAGCGTAAAAAGTTTTTACATGGGAGGATCCTGAGGATTCGGGCTGCCTCCAGACGTTATTGCTTATTTCCGACGTGGGCCGCAGCCACTTCGCTCAATAGAAAGAAAACTCCGAACGCTTGGCCTGAACTCGGTCATGGGGCGATTTGGAAACGTTCGCCCAAAAGCCATGCGCACTACGCACAAAGCCCACGCCTGTTTTGCACCTCAGACGAAACAAGCCTCGCGAGGCCAACACGACACAATGTTATAATCAAGTTTACATCAGTCCTTAGCAAATGTAGTATCTATCTTACAAAGTAATAAGCGTTCGCGCATGCGCTTTGGCTGCCACGTCCCGTAATGTTCGTGCACGACGCGAACGTTGAGGTGTTTCGCATTCCTCGCGTTGAGTGCCGCGCGAGCCTCCTACAGCACAATTCGCGGGGTTTTGATGCGCGTGTCCTAGACACGTGGGCCTACTTAAACTGCGACGCATTAGATCAGGGGTGGCCAATTCCGGTCCTGGAGGGCCAGTGTGTGTCCAGGTTTTTGTTTCTACCAATTACCCCTGTGGCTCAATTAGGTCATTAGTTGGATACGCCAATGCTGGTTCACTTGTAGATTAGGCCACAGTAACATGTCTCATATGGGAACACAAGAACAGTCTTCAGCTGTCACTCATGGGCTTATCAAGAAATGTAGCTAAAATGTCAGATCACATAAATGATTGGGCTAATTAAATAATTAAGAGCAGAAGTTGGCATGAAATCCAGAAACGGATACGGCCCTCCTTGCCCACCCCTGCATTAGATCATATGTGGAAGACAGCTGTTTCTCCCTGAGCGCTGATCGTGTCCGCTCCAAACTTGACAAACACACTCTTACTGTCGCGTCCTTTTGATGGCAGTCTTTGGAAAGTTTTTTTGTTGCACGGGTGTTGGAGAGGTTGCCCGCAGCCTCTAGGTATTATATTGGTGGTGGTGTTGTTGTTGTTATTATTACGATAATGATCGTTTAGTACACTGTTTGGAGCAACAGCACTCGTTCATGTATCAGGTTTTTATTTTAGATTGTTTGTTTGTTCTGTCTTCCTCTCTGGAGGCCTATGCTTGTTATTAAAAAGCGTTCCCGCTCACCTCAGAAAACTATTTACAAGAGGAGATAAAGTCCAAGGAAAGGAGGTGTCCCGGGGGCGTTTGTGCTGGTTTTATGTTTGTTTATTTGTGACCCTCCTGACTGGCACTGATGTGTTATCGTTTCCGTTGGTCTTGAGTGAGCTTGGACACACCGTCAGGGTAACCCTGCCCAACCCACTGCCTTTTATCGCAATGTCTTAGACATCGAATGAAGATGGCCATCAGACTCTGAACTAACATGGATTTAATGTTACTCCAACCCTGCTGAGATATACATTTGACCCTTTCAGAAAACCAAATCAAAACCTGCCCTCGCTCGCAGATTTACCCTGGCGTATGTGGCTGTTGAGTGAGGCTGCTTGCGTATGCTGTCCTGTTGGGCTCCCACATGACCTCCGTGTTGTAATCTGCACTGTTTTACTGTTCCAGCTGTGGAGCGAACGCAAGGGAACAATAAAGTAATCTGATCTAATCTATAACATAATCTGCTCTATAATCTCTTCTCATGTGAGGACAATACAGTAATCTAATCTAATCTAATCCAATACAATCTGTATCCTATGACATGAACGCGAACACGAACACGGGGAGGGGGGCTTTGACGTTTCCGTGGAGTTGGGACCTGTGGAGATATAGAATATATGCCATATATGCCATTATTATTATTATTATTATTATTTAGCAAACGCTTTTATCCAAAGCGACTTACAGTAGTGAATGCATACATTTTTCAGTATATGTGACCCCAGTGGGGAATGAACCCACAACCTAAGCGTTGCTAACGCCGTGCTCTACAAACTGAGCCACAGAGAACCACAGAGATATTTGATGCGTTGTCAAGGTGATGACAGCAGAGACGGGGAGTGTTAATTGAACTGTTGAGATCGCAAAAAAAAATCTTGACTCAAAAAAACAAATTCTTGTTTTTCTTTGCATCAGATAAAAGGCGCTTTACTTTAGTCTTCTGCTCCATGATGCCGCCATTTACAATGCAGCACGTAATGCAGGGTCACCATTCGACAACAGGGAAATCTTGTCTGTGAATATAAATGGTTTATATTTGGGTAATGTGGTGGGGATAAATGTGTTTTTGCTTGTATTGTCAGTCATCTCTATGGGCATTTTGTGTGCAGGGAGCTGTGGGTGATGTGTGTGCAAGGGACTGTGGGTATTTTGTGTGCAGTCGGTGCTGTGGGTATTTCTTGTTTTATTGCCGTCTGCCGTGCCAAATCAGGAAATCTATTTGCCGCTAATGGCACAGGGTCCAGATTTGGATTCCCCGGTAATTGCTTCAATTAGTCTAATGTATGCAGAATGGCTTCGGTCCATATATTCATGAGCAGGAGGAGAGTAAACGCTGGCCGGTGCCCACAGGACCCCAGCGTCCACATCCACAGAAGAGGGACCAGGCTAGCGCAGGTGTGACAGGTGTGCAGTGCAGAGGCTCTCTCTCTCTCTCTCTCTCTCTCTCTCTCTCTCTCTCTCTCTCTCTCTCTCTCTCTCTCTCTCTCTCTCTCTCTCTCTCTCTCTCTCTGTCTCTCTCTCTCCCTCTCTCCCTCTCTCTCTCTCTCTGTCTGTCTCTCTCTCTCTCTCTCTCTCTCTCTCTCTCTCTCTCCCCCTCTCTCTCTCTCTCTCTCTCTCTCTCTCTCTCTCTCTCTCTCTCTCTCTCTCTCTCTCTCTCTCTCTCTCTCTCTCTCTCTCTCTCTCTCTCTCTCTCTCTCTCTCTCTCTCTCTCTCTCTCTCTCTCCTCTCTCTCTCTCTCTCTCTCTCTCTCTCTCTCCCTCTCTCTCTCTCTCTCCCTCTCTCTCTCTCTCTCTCTCTCTCTCTCTCTCTCTCTCTCTCTCTCTCTCTCTCTCTCTCTCTCTCTCTCTCTCTCTCTCTCTCTGTGGTTCGTTCCACCCATTCATATAGCGGCTCTGGATTCCAGCTGTAAAAAAGAAGATGATTTTTTTTTTTACTATTTATTTCAAATTCTTCCAGTTTTTCTCCCAATTCGGTTGCCAATTATACCCTCTATTTATCTAAATTCCCCCTCCCCCACGAGTCCGCCGCCCGTCCTCTGGGTCGAGACACTCTTTTCCGGGCCGATAGATCCGCCTGCTCCTCGACGGACTTGTGCCGCCGGCTCACCCTCCCCCCCTCCTCCTCCTCCTCCGGAGGCAGACAGCCAAACGCCGCCTCCGATCGGGGCTGGCGACCAGGGCCGGCCTGGCAGAGTACAATGTTGTTTTTTGGGGTTATTTTCAGTATGTCAGCAGCGCTGTTTTATTGCAGTTTCACTGTCCGCGGCTGGAGGCCCAGCACCTCTCTAATTTGTTTTATGTTTATTCATCTGGCAGACGCGTTCATGCAAAGGCTCTTACAAGCCTGTTATGGTCAACACGCCAAGCACAAATTACCCGGGTTTGTAGCTGAGTGAGACACTCTCCTCAGCAGCATCCTCACCCGCCTCACGCAGGGCGCCAAACAAAGTCTGCATGCAACATTTAGAAATGCTGCACAGCTTTTTCATTTGTCTCTGCACCAGGATTTTAAATGTAGATTTAGGGCTGTTGCTGTATTGTTTTGTAAGTACCACAGCACACAATACAATGCATGTATTTTAATCTTTACTGTAGATACAGTGATGAACCAGGATGGGCTGGATGAGAGGACTTGTGAAGGTCGTTGTAATAACATTACATTGTAATAACATTACAGCAAGCCACTTCAGAGGTTTCCATGGGCTGGTGTGTGAGTGTCACTGGATTCCTACTCCACTGAAGACGTGGCAGAATCGTGCAGACTCCGCTTTGGGTCATGTGACCAGAGGTGTTAAAGTATGATGTCACAATGCAAATCTGTCTCAGCAGTGAGAATGAGGATGTATGTGGAAGTTGCCTGTGAGCGCTTGCCTGAAGTCAGTTTTGTGCTTTTCTTCCTAGTTGTTAAGGGTATGATTTGGGTTGAGTTAGCTGGTCCTGTAGCAATTGTGTGTTTAAATTCTGCCTCATGTGAGGATGAGAAAGAGATTGTGTGTGTGTGTGTGTGTGTGTGTGTGTGTGTGTGTGTGTGTGTGTGGTGCGTGTGCGTGTGCGTGTGTGTGTGTGCGTGCGTGGAGTGCGTGGGGGATGGGGGTGAACTTATGCAGGAATGTTGTACTATTCATATCTGGTGTTTTGACTTGCAAACGCCGGACTTTTCAGAAGTTCAGAAGTTCATGCATTTGAAACGGGAGGAGAAGAGTGTGGAAAGTTCTCTTCTCAGTCCATTCACCCAAATCCCTGCTGCTCCAGTGAAAAGGCCTGAGCTGGAGCACTGGTCACTGATTCAGGGTCAGCTCCCTCTTCAGTGGTTCAGTAGCTCTGGCCCCAGTGGGGTTGGTGTGTTGGGCCCTAATCCAGCTCAGCGCCATCCCTCTATCCCCAATCACTCTGTCCACTGGAGCATTAAGCACATTGCAGACAAAGACTGTGGATTTATGATGTCAAATTAGCCCAGCCCTAAGGTAACCAGCCCTAGCCTGTAGTTATGGTCAGAAGTGCTGTATGTGAGGCGGCAGATAGCGTAGCGGTCTAACGCACCACACTTTGGCTGGTCCGGTGTGGTGTGCACTGCCTGTCAGGGACGCGGTTCAAAACCCGCGTCTCTACCAGATCAGCCCTGGTCATCAGCCCCCATTGGAGGCGACATTTGGCTGTCCGCCTCTGGGGGAGGGGGAGGGGTGAGCCGGCACAAGTCCGTCGAGGAGCAGGAAAAAGGTGTCCGTGGTCGGGTTCCGTCTCGGAAGAGGTGGATCTTTTGGCCCGGAAAGAGTGTCTCGACCCGGAGGACGGGCGGTGGACTCGTGGGGGAGGGTGAATTGAGATAAATAGAGGGTATACATTTGGCAACCAAATTGGGAGAAAAACTGGAAAAATTTGAAATACATATATTTATATAATATATATATATTTAAAAAAGAAGTGCTGTATGTGTCATCCTGGTCTGTATTTTACTGAATGTTCTGACAGCCTTAGGCCAGAGGTGTGCCTTGTTGATTCTACAGGCTGAGGGGACAGATACACCTTCCGGCAGAGGTAGATTAGGCTGGTTTTTCTGGATCATTCTGGCAGGACCCAGAATTGCAGAGGGAGATTTTCGGGGAACTTGTGCTCCTGAACTGTGGCTTTTATTTTTCCTTTTGAGAAACCTTTTGGAAATTTGGAGGTTATCCAACTCAGCTTGGAATATCTGGGAAATCTATTTGGAATTTTGCTTGCTTTCTGAAATCTGAGTCCTCTGCATGACACAAGTTCCAGGTCTTAATTCCTTTTGGATAATGTTCCAGCTTATCTGGGCTGCAGTGGGATAGATCACTCTCCACCCTGCCTGTATGCCTACAAACAGACACCAAACACAAGTAACAGTTCGGCAGCTCTGCGTGGCAGGCTTGTAGCGTCTGAGGACTACACTGAGTAAACTCGTGTTCGTTGCTGGGTGAGTATTCTGTAGTGGGCTATTTCTGTGCCATCGAATCTCAGCAATGGGGCGGCTTGGACAAAGATGATGCACTAAAAATATATGAACTCTGGTAAAGTTGCTGTTCTTCCAAACACTTTAACCTTTGGCTTTTCCTGTTTAATTTTCTTTTTTTATATGATTATTTTGGCATGACGTTTCGCAGACCAGATGGAAAATTTGTGCAATCAGTTGAGGGTTCTTAGCTGCTGCGTTTATGAAAACCCGGAGGTTTCAAACAGTACGGAGCCGGGAGCTCACCGTGTCACGTTCGTTAATGGATACTGACGCATGCTCGCCGCTGGTCTGTCGTGTCTACACTCATTCTACATGATAAACTTATCACAAAAGCTGAAGTGAAAACGGCGTGTGCAGACTGTCAGGGTGCTGAATGACGGCTTACAGAAACATTCAGGTAAATGTAAACTGCCGTCACACTTTCCAGGGCGTTGTGGGGCCTACATTTTTTAAACATTTAGCAGACGCTCTTATCCAGAGCCACTTACACAGTTTACATTTCTTTACATACAATCCATTTATACAGCTGGATATTTTACTGAAGCAATTCAGGTTAAGTACCTTGCTCAAGCAGTGCAACAGCAGTGCCCCCACCTGGGAATTGAACCAGCACCCTCTGAGTTCTGCAACCTGCAATGCCCAGTTCCCTTACCATTACACTACACTGCCTGCCCTGCACTCCACCTATTGGGTGAGATTCTTCTTCTTCTTCTTTGTGTAAACTGGAAATCATCATCAGGTGGAAGAGGAGCCTTTATTTCCCACATGTGCTTTCTGCATCTTTCTTGCCCCGTTATTATCAATGGTGAAAATTGTTATTTTTCTGCTTTTAGTGCAAATTTGACCTGTGCTCTCCTGTATTTCTACTATGAATTAATTTGATAAAAATAATATTGAGGAATGCTTATGGGGCAGAGGTTGAGGGGATGTTGTGTTGCTTGTAATTGGAACGAGAAACATATTTTGTCCCATGTGACTGAATTCCAGATCCTGCCACAGTTCAATCCCATCGACACGGCGCCATCGTAACAGACACCAGACTCCTCCCACAGAAGAGCCGTTCATTGGTGTGGAGACACTGTGGCATTATGGGAAATCTGCTTAGCGTGGTGTGCTTCAGTCACAGTATCTGTGAGTCAGTATGCAAAAAATGAACCAAAGGTTTTATGGAAATAAAAGAAATACTTTACATTAAAAAAATAATAATTTTAAATGAAAAAACTAAAGCTGAATAAAAAATCTGTATATTATGCTCCATTGTGTCTGCCACCAACTATTACAGGCATTAGGTTCTATCCCAAAGAAATGCTGCTCCCACAACAGGAAAATCAGTGGGGGCAAGAGCTCAGTGGTTAGCGATACGGGCTGGCAAGTGGAGGGTTGCTGGTTCGAATCCTCGGAAGTCCAAAGGAAAAACTGAACTGTAAACCAGAGGGATGCTAGTTCACTTCCTGGGGCACTGACAAAGTGCCCTTGAGCAAGGCACTGCTCCAGGGCGCTGTACTATGGCTGACCCTGCGCTCGGACCTCTCTTAGGAGAGGTATGCGAAAAGACAAGACAATCCAATTACCTTGTGTAACATGGCAATAAAGAATATTCTATTCTATTCTATTCTATTTGAAAATGTTCACAGCTGCTACTGCAAAACAGAATCTGCCAAAGTAGCGACACCGCAGGCCTCTCCAGCTCCCAGCACCAGATGAGTCATCTCCAGTGGAGTTCTCAGAGTTATTAATGATCCTACGTTTTTTGTTGTTGTTTTCTTGACAGCTTTTTCATGTGGGTCAATAGATTAATCACTGTTGTAATGAGCTGCTCAGTTTCCATGCCGCCCCTTGCATTGATGTTTTCATGCAGGACTGAGCACTCGGTGATAGGACTGTGCTTCGTCTATCGGCGCTCCTTATTAATGTCGACCTGATTACGGGAGGGCAAGTCCTTCCTGCGCTCCCACTCTTGATTAGCACGTTCACCTCTCCGCGTTCTGAAGGGGTCGTGTCCATTAGGCTTGGACACTAACCAGAGGACACGTCCGAAGCCGTGAACCCCAAACCGTACAGCCTGCAGAGTTCCGGTTCCTAGTTCAATTTCATTTTTATCGCTGCCCCTTGCACACTGGCCAAAAAACAGCCAATCAGGGGAGACTGACAGGCGTCTAATTTATTTTAACGAGACAGAGGACAACCGACCAGTAAGGACAGCAGAGAAGCTAATCTTTTTTATTTTTTTATTGTTATCATTGGTTTTGGTTGGGTTTTGTTAGTTCTAATCGTATATGTAAGTCTGTGTCCTCGCTGCAGCGCTCTTGTCAGCTCGGGAGTGTGCAGACAAGCGTGCGCCTCTGAAACGCCCCGCGCCAGCTGCCGCTTCCCTTCACCGCCAGGTGCGACGCACCAGCAGGTGTGCACAGACGTTTCTGTCAGAGGCGTACGCTCCATGCGCAGCTGGCGCAGGCAGACTGCAGAGCCCCCGATCAACCAGAGGAGGCGCTGGTGCTGGTGATGAGACACGGACTGTCACGACTGAAACCCTGGGCGACGCTGCAACCAACTACGCATCGCCCTGTAGGCCTGCCAGCCACAGTCCGTACTATAGCTCGGGCCACATCCCAACGCCCCCAAAACCAGTGCTGTAGCGGGGCAGGAAGGGTCATGTGACCCACGCCCCAGAAGAGTGAGGATTTGTTGGAGGAATATTGTGCTCTTGGAACGAGAGGCTGAGTTTGGGCTGCTGTAACGAGCCCGGAGGGAGACACAGCTCTGCAGGATGTGTGAAGGTTTGCAGAAACAGAGGGGGGGCTGCTTTGCACCTTCCGGCTCTCGCTCCCTGACACTCTGAAGTGTTACCTGTGCCACTCTGCCAGGTGTGAATCCGGTAATGCTGCCTCATGTTCTGCTTTTTGAGTTGTGCTTCGGGCCTTCGTGTCGTCATTAAAATTTCTCATCCAGCAGTCTCATATCTCAACAGTTACTGAAGTTGGTTCAAAAGTACATGTGACTAAATCATAATGCCGTGTTGGTAAAGGTAACAGTTCGATTTTTTTTTTTGTGCTATTCCTGAGAATTTTTTAACAGATGGAAGTTTTTTTTTTTTTGACAATTCACACCGACAAATTAGCACTTTAATCCGGAGGAGAGTCAGAGAGAGGGCAATAAAGGCATGAGAGCGAGAGCGAGAGGTGATAATTTCTCGTCATACAGGAAAAATAAACGGGTTGAACCTGTGTGCAGATGGGAGCCCATCCAGCTGTCAAAATAATGTTCTTTAAATGCCGTTTTTAGGCTGTGGAAAGTTGTCAAAACATGTTTTCATGATTTTATCCCTGTAGCAAATACGTCTTTAAAATGTACTTTATTACGGAAAAAAAGTACAGGTGTGATTCGGCCCGACAGTATTAACAACATAGCATTGGAAAATTATGATTTAGGGGCGAGGGGATTTTTTTGTTGAAAAAACATAACAAGTTGTTGATTGCCACAACCACACTGCACTGTAAAGATTAGCTATGATGTTTTATGCTAGCTGGGCAGAGAAGTTACATAATTAGAAACAGTCTCCTGGTCACTGTTGTGTACAACATATTGGCGTACAGGTAAACCCCGCCCTCTTGATAGGATGCCACCCCTTTGTGTGATCAATACTCTCCAATCGGCCTGTTTCTGTGTGGCAAACAGACTGGCAATGTGCAGCGTAGTGGCTGTGAGTGTGAGACCAAAGATCATAGGTCCAAGGTTCATGTTGGACACTATAGGTATCTGGACTGGTTTAATTCTATCTTGCCTCAGTTACTCCAGGCAAAAATGGGTGAGATTGCAAATAAAACATTAGTTCTGTAGAACTGTGGGCAGAGTAACTGACATAACATACGCCATTTAGCAGACGCTTTCATCCAAAGCGAATTACAGTAGCGAGTGCATACATTTTTCAGTATATGTGGTCCCAATGGGAATCGAACCCACAACCTCAGCATCATCAGCGCCGTGCTCTACCCACTGAGCCACACAGAACCATGGTCCTGCCTCAGGACGAGTAAGCCAGGTGACGTGGTGTCTGCCTCTGTGGATGTCTCTAATGGTCTGCTCAGGTAACAGAACCATGGTAACAGGTGAAGGTGTGTCTCTGTGGATGTCTCTAATGGTCTGCTCGCAAGGTGTGTGCCAGCGTAAACTTCCTCATCGTGGCGAAGCTGTGCTTAACGGCTGTTGTCGTGGCGATGCAGTGAGGCGGAGTCTGTGGCGCGCGCGCTCTGATTAGATGTCCGGCTCCAGTGGAGCGGAACGTCTGAACCGAGTTCGTCTAACTGTCCTTCCAACAAGAGGACAGCGTGGAGAGGCCTGCTCACCTGTTGCCCTGGCAACAAGGACCTCCGAACTCCGAATGCACAGCCCTTCTGGACAGACAGTGTCGGTTTGACGGCGTATAGTCCTGACTGCCTCGCCTCCCTTCTCTACTTCAGAGTCTACAGGGGCGCCTCACCCCTCCCCCTGGCCCTGGAGAGCAGCCAGATGCCTAACTACCTGATTGGCCACACACACACACACACACACTCTCTCCCTCGACATGGATGCCTTCATCATTTCACAGTTAAGGTCCTTAAGTATCGCGTTTATCTCCCGTTTTACGGCTTTTTAAATCAGCGTAAATCTGCGGCCTGTCTGCGCTTGTTTTCCCCCGTGGGTCTGAGTGACCCTGCGCGCTAACGCGCAACACTAACAAGCCTCACACAAAGGCTGCCTCTGTGGACTTTACTGCGCCCATGCAATAATGTATCATTAATTTACCCATGCGTGACCGATTGGTGGACCAATGGCTTTGAGCAATATCAACTTCTATTTTAATGGATTTAAATACTAATATATAATGTGCACTGTTATGCGTATTTTAATGAACTTTTTGCATCTGTTCGTGGGAATGCTGCTGTATGCATACGACTGCAAAGGCTTTAGTGTTGTCTGAGGTGCATATTGTCATACATATTGTATGTTGATATTTTGTGGTATAGGAATGTGTCAGTTCCCACGCTGCATAGCTGTTGGATATGAAATTCCACATTGCACTGCTGAGCATTCGACACATACAGTACCATATATATATATTACATGGTTCAGGCATTGGTCATTCGTTACAAATGGCTTAATTGTATGCATAAAGTAACGAGGGAGGTAATTGACTCCTTTGCACAAAAAGGAGTCCTCTGAGCGTCTTGGCCCAGGGAAGTTTAGGAAGCGCTCCTGTGCTGTTGACCCAGAGGGGTCAGGGGTGAAGGACCGCTGTGGACGATGAGGTGCGATAAACCCTCATTGGTCAGTCCTCTGTGACCTCATTTGCGAGCGCCCCCCCCACTTGCCTATTGGAAGTGAATATTAGACAAACCTGAGAGATCAAGATGTTGCTGTCTTCATTATTATTCTGCACTGACTGTGGCTTCAGTGGGCCGTGGCATTGCTTCACAGATGTGGTGGTTCTGTGTGTCTCAGTAGGTAGAGTGTGGTTCTGTGTGTCTCAGTAGGTAGAGCATGGTTCTGTGTGGCTCAGTAGGTAGAGCGTGGTTCTGTGTGTCTCAGTAGGTAGAGCGTGGTTCTGTGTGTCTCAGTAGGTAGAGTGTGGTTCTGTGTGGCTCAGTAGGTAGAGCATGGTTCTGTGTGGCTCAGTAGGTAGAGCGTGGTTCTGTGTGTCTCAGTAGGTAGAGCGTGGGTCTGTGTGTCTCAGTAGGTAGAGCGTGGTTCTGTGTGGCTCAGTAGGTAGAGCGTGGTTCTGTGTGGCTCAGTAGGTAGAGCGTGGTTCTGTGTGGCTCAGTAGGTAGAGCATGGTTCTGTGTGGCTCAGTAGGTAGAGCGTGGTTCTGTGTGTCTCAGTAGGTAGAGCATGGTTCTGTGTGGCTCAGTTGGTAGAGTGTGGTTCTATGTGGATCAGTAGGTAGAGCATGGCACTGACAACACTTAGGTTGTGGGTTCGATTCCCATTGGGACCACATACACTGAAAAATGTATGCATTCACTACTGTAAGTCGCTTTGGATAAAAGTGTCTGCATATATTATATTATTATTATTATTATTATTAGATGTCCATGCACAGTCTGGATGGTCAGCCTGATAGCTGCGCTGTTATCGTCATACTGGCACAAACACAGTTCTGACTGCACTCCCCCCCTGAATTAAATGTGTCCGTTAAACCTGACAGATTGAGCTCATTGGGTTCTAAACCCATAAACTGGATTAAGAAACACACTGAACTAAGCTTCATTTTAAATTGCTGTTCGTTTGTTAGGCACAGAGGTGGTTTGTCTTTGGACTTTAGGACTTGTAGCTGGAGCAGATACTGATAATCCTGTGAAAACATGGTTATGTCATTGGAGCTAAAGGGTGTGTTCAGTCGGATTAGTTTGCTGCATAAGCCAAGTTCGTGTTGTTATTACAGGATGTTATTGTTTTAGACAAGCTACTATTTTTAATTGGTGCTCTTTTGCAACCCATCCTCTTGGCCTGAAAAAACGTGCCAATTGGGAGAGAGGGAGAAAGATATATACCCAACATATTGATACAAATTAATATTGGCGAACTGCGCTCTGTGGCCGGCGAGGTTTTCAATTATTAAATGTTGTTCTGTGGTGGATGTATTGGGCTGAAGGTCACGTCCGAGCTGCCTCGAACATTCACCTCCGTTTCGCTTGGCCGCCTGTCTGACCGAACCGCGAGGTAGGCTACCGCAGTTTGACAGGCAAATGCGCGGGCATTCTTGCGTTTGCGCTGTCTTTTCAGACATTTCTGCGGAAAAGGGGAAAGCGAATGCGCCAGGGGTTTTCCCCTTTGACGGTTATATTATCATATTTGTGTTGTCGGTCTTTGGCCAGTGCTCTCTGCTCGCGAGCAAGAGAGCAGCAGTCCACTTCAGACAAGAGCCGGAGCGTGTGCCATCACGCGGGGGCCGGGGTGTCACGTTTCGTTTTCCTTCGCGAGCCTCATCACGCGCGCGCAGAGACACACTTGACAGCTGGAATTCTCGATATCCTGTCTCGAGCCCGTCCTCGCGAGCGAGCGCGGTCTTGTAGCGGAACGTCTTCAAAGGAGCGAGCGCCCATCCGTGAAGTCAGCAGAGTGATTTTCCCGATTGATGTTTTGCATCTGGATTACGAGTTAAATTTCTCCCGTTAGATGAATTATTTCACCGCGTTTTTTTTGTTTTTACTCCCTCTGCGTTTATGGAAGCTTTCCGGCGTAAGTAAACATGCAGTTTTTTTTCTGTCTCTAAAACATTGTGTGTAGCCTACTGTATCTTTGGGGCGGTTACTTGAAAATCCCCCTGGCTAATCAAATGCTGTGTTGAGGTGTGCTTTCAGATTACAAACATCTATCGGGTGATATCACGATATTTGTTACACACAAATCTTAATTCAAATACTTGATGATTATGGAATTTTCACATTTTAGTTTCTGCGTATGCATAACAGTTGATTATTCTTTAAAAACATCATGTATTTTTATCTTTACGTCTTTCCTCTGCTCACATATGTATTTATTTATATCCTTTACTGTGTGTCCACGCGGGTGGGCTCGGCTAATAATGGCACTTATCTTATCACTTTTGCGTGTCATTTTTCATTGAGCAATGCTTCTCTTATTCATAATAATATATTATATATATATTATATGATATATATTATATAATAATATATATAATATTAATTCATTCTAAAATTGTATTATTGTTACTATTGAGTGTTTGATCAACGTGTGACATCGTTGGTTTGGCCAAGCTGAGACATAAGTTCAAAACTGAAGATAAAATTCTATGTTTAAAAAAAATCTGTTATGTGAAGGGCAGGGGAAATCACAGTTTATTGTAGATTTTAAGTAGTCCCGTGTGCTTGTTGCTGCTCGCAGTCCGGCCGTGCCCCAGAGAGCCGCTGATTTATTATGGCACATTAAGTTGTGCTGCTGCCACATCTCTCTTGTCCAGTTAACCTGTCGCGACCCCCTGTCTTTAAAAAAATAATAAAGCTGTGCAGTTGGGGCTGTTTCTCACTGAGGTCCTGTTGCTCTCTCCCGCGCAGCGAATTTCTTTAGAGGTTTTGAGTTGGAGCAAAAGCTGAGCTGCCCTCTTTGAGCCCTGCAGTGACATTAACTTAGTTTTGTTTCCTCAGGCAGATGCATCCAGACTCTATGAAAATACAGTATGAGGCTTGTTTGTTTTCAGACATTTTGAGTGGTGCCTCCTCATGATTATGGTTCCCCTGTTCCAGCTGTGGAAGTGGATGTTACGTAAAGTATGCAACTGAGCAACTATTGGTCGGGCCATCTCCCTAAACAAAGAAATAACATGATATTGATTTCAACATTCACGCTTTTTCATTTAATTTGACATAAATCATATTTTTGAGACAGTCCCTCGGATTTTGCAGGTGAACAGAAGTGTTTTCTAAATGACCGAATGGAATTGTTTGTTCTACCTGGCTCAGGTGTGACCTGAGGACTTACGGCGTTAGTCACATTTGTGTCCTGGTTCAAAGTGTATCGTTGACATGGCGCAGGTATTTGAAAAGCCTGTGCAATGCGTGGTCCATATATTCTGAGTCAAAACCTCCCATTTCTCAGGACAAAAATGTGGTCACACCAGCAGTGCACTCGTCTACCTCACCTCAGAGGTGTGAAAAATAGCACATTCGGGTCCCCTGAATAGCGCAACCGGTAAAGGCACTCGCCTAGAGTGCAGGTTGCCCACTGCGGCCAAGGGTTCGATCCTGGGAGCCCCGTTCAGGGGGGGGGGCGATTGGCTGTCCGGCACGAGCTCGCTGCGAGCACAGGAACCTTCCCTGTGGGCAAAACGAAGAGGCGAGTTCCGTCTCAAAGGAAACGGTTCGTTGCCGGCCTCAGGGTAGTGGCTGGTCCCATAGTTGCGTGCGGTGGGCTCGTGGGGGAGGGAGAAATTGAAGAAGAAAAAAGTAGCACATTCCATTTACATACTGCACTATGGACTTTGCTGTAAGGTTTTGTTTAAAAGACGTTTTAGTGTGTCAGATTTATCACACCATTTATTTGCTTTATTCATTGGATTTTGACACACCCAGTTATATGGTTATGGAAAAACAGACACCTAATGAAAATGAATAATGATAAAAATGTTAGGAAATAAAATAATCACAGAAGCAGCAACATCGACCTCCAATAAAGAAGACAAAGAATGAGGCAGACAAAAAAAAAGATATAAGATTGATGAGATGATAAGATTCAGTTGGAGTTATTGCATTTTGCACAGCCTTTCAAGGTTGTGTGGAGATGATCCTGCTTTTTGTGCCATTTGATTACTGTGGGAGCTCTGCGACAGTTTACAGTATCAATGTTTATTAATGTAGGGAATTGGAAATGTCTTCGCCAGTAATGCAGATGTAAGTTTATTTTGTGGAAGGGAGACGTGCAACAGGGTTGATAGTCAGAGACTTTACTCAATACATATCGAAAGATTCAATTTTCTCAGATTACATTTTATTTGGCCTGATGAAGATGGAGTAGAAATGGAAACTCTCTGGAACTGTCACAGCGCTCATTGCTCCTTGAAATGAGACACTTACTGGATTGTAGTATTTTTTCATGGTATTGCCATCTGTTAAAATGCTCACTCAGTCAATCGCGTGTCGTTCAGTTTCTGTTGGAATCTCCGTGCGCTCGCTCAAAATGTTCCGCACCATTCCCTTGCTCTGACTTCATTACCGAAAACAGCTCCCCCGATCAAATGTTCTTTTCTAAAAAATTTGTTTTCTGATTTTACCCCGTTTTTCTCCCAATTTGGTAGCCAATTACACCCGCTATTTTCAAGTCAATCCCTCCCTCATAGTTCGCTGCCGTAGCCCTGTGACCGATAGTGACAAAGGCGAGTATCGCCTCCTCCGAGATGGCACTCGCCAAGCTAACGACCGTAACTCCGGCACCCCAGAGCCACTCCTAGTGCGCAGCGAACGTCCTGTCGGCTTCCCTCCACCCTCCCTGGGGCGGACAGCCAATTGCCCCCCGGTGGCATCGAAATCGAACCCCAGTCGCCGTGGCCAGCTACGGACACTGAAACCACTAGACCACGCGAGAGACGAAAATGCGCTTTTAATTTGAATTTTGGATGTGTGTTAAATCGGGTGTTGCCTTTTAACATTGAGTTTGTTAAGCTCTCTGCCTGTGTGCTGGCCGTTACAGTAGAGCGATTTCTCTGCTGTGAAAAGGCTAATCGGGAGACGCTGGGAAGAAGCGGCTGTCTTCAGCTGTGTCGACGCCGGAGAATTATCTTCTGTAAAACAGACAGTGAATGGAAATAGAGGACAACGTGGAGCACTCTGTATAATGCACCACCCCTCAGGCTCTCTTGTAGCTTCAGCAAACTCATAGTCCACTTACTCATAACTGTAATGCCCCTGGTTCAAGTGTCTGTAACTCAGAGCAGCAGCATGTATTGCAGGTGTGTTAGTGTAAGTTGTCAGGTGTGTAATGCAGGTGTGTTAGTGTAAGTGTGTCAGGTGTGTGTAATGCAGGTGTGTTAGTGTGTTAGTGTTGTCAGGTGTGTAATGCAGGTGTGTTAGTGTTAGTGTAGTTGTCAGGTGTGTAATGCAGGTGTGTTAGTGTAGGTTGTCAGGTGTGTAATGCAGGTGTATTAGTGTAAGTTGTCAGGTGTGTAATGCAGTGTGTAGGTGTGTAATGTGTATTAGTGTAGTTGTCAGGTGTGTAATGCAGGTGTATTAGTGTAAGTTGTCAGGTGTGTAATGCAGGTGTGTTAGTGTAAGTTGTCAGGTGTGTAATGCAGGTGTATTAGTGTAAGTTGTCAGGTGTGTAATGCAGGTGTGTTAGTGTAAGTTGTCAGGTGTGTAATGCAGGTGTATTAGTGTAAGGTGTCAGGTGTGTAATGCAGGTGTGTTAGTGTAAGGTGTCAGGTGTGTAATGCAGGTGTGTTAGTGTAAGTTGTCAGGTGTGTAATGCAGGTGTATTAGTGTAAGTTGTCAGGTGTGTAATGCAGGTGTGTTAGTGTAAGGTGTCAGGTGTGTAATGCAGGTGTGTTAGTGTAAGGTGTCAGGTGTGTAATGCAGGTGTATTAGTGTAAGGTGTCAGGTGTGTAATGCAGGTGTGTTAGTGTCAGGTGTGTAATGCAGGTGTATTAGTGTCAGGTGTGTAATGCAGGTGTGTTAGTGTAAGTTGTCAGGTGTGTAATGCAGGTGTGTTAGTCAGGTGTGTAATGCAGGTGTGTTAGTGTAAGTTGTCAGGTGTGTAATGCAGGTGTATTAGTGTAAGGTGTCAGGTGTGTAATGCAGGTGTATTAGTGTGTTAAGTTGTGTAATGCAGGTGTATTAGGTGTTGTCAATAATGCAGGTGTGTTAGTGTAAGTTGTCAGGTGTGTAATGCAGGTGTATTGTGTTAGTGTGTATTAGTGTAGTTGTCAGGTGTGTAATGCAGGTGTATTAGTGTAAGTTGTCAGGTGTGTAATGCAGGTGTATTAGTGTAAGTTGTCAGGTGTGTAATGCAGGTGTGTTAGTGTCAGTTGTCAGGTGTGTAATTGTCAGGTGTATTAGGTGTATTAGTGTGTTGTCAGGTGTGTAATGCAGTGTGTTAATGTAAGGTGTCAGGTGTGTTGCAGGTGTGTGTGTAAGTTGTCAGGTGTATAATGCAGGTGTATTCAGGTGTATAATGCAGGTGTGTTAGTGTAGTTGTCAGGTGTGTAATGCAGGTGTGTTAGTGTAAGTTGTCAGGTGTGTGTGTGTAATGCAGGTGTGTTAGTGTAAGTTGTCAGGTGTGTAATGCAGGTGTATTAGTGTCAGGTCAGGTGTGTAATGCAGGTGTATTAGTGTAAGTTGTCAGGTGTGTAATGCAGGTGTGTTAGTGTAAGTTGTCAGGTGTGTAATGCAGGTGTATTAGTGTAAGTTGTGTCAGGTGTATAATGCAGGTGTATTTCTGGCCTGTAAGATTACATACTTTGCATTAAGTCTGTGGGTTTCCATTTTCAGTTTTTCAAATGCGTCTACGGTGCCGGTTTGGACAGTGACACATATTTATGCACATGCTTTAGATGATTAGTGCAGTTCATCAAGGCCTGTGTGTGGCTGGTTTCAGTGAAGTTCAGTGCTGCCGATCTTCATATGCAGTTACAGGGTATGTCTCAAATAGCATCAGTGCTGCTTGCTTTTCCACAGATATGCTGTAAGTTAGCAGGGTCTTAAAAGATCGTCTCGTGTAGCACACGGCCAAAGCTGCCATTTCGTGTGATTTTGTAATCAGGTAATTCTTCTTTTCTTCTTTTCTTCTTTTCGTGTCCATATACAGAAGTCGCTATTCAGATTATATGATGTCCAGCCAGTGATTGGTACATTGCTGTGCCTTGGTGTTGTATAGTGCTAGGTCCTTTGCTGTGCAGGGTCCGCCTAGTAGAGGACATCGGAGGAGATGTTCCATGGTCTGGGGTAATTGACATGGTGGAAGTAGATAATTATAGTTTATACCAGATCAGCTCTGGGCAATCCTTGTTTCTATCCCTCCCTCTCTCCACATGTCTTTCTCCTCTTCTTTCTCTCTCTCTCCCTCATTCCCTCGCACCTTCTCTTCTGGGCCTCCCAAGAATCTCCCACAAATGTCTGAACCCTGCTTGTGTTTAGTTCCTGTGCGCTGTTGAAACTCCAGCTCTGTGTAAATAGTGACTCACTGCACAGTTGTGTGTTCACATCACTCTCACTTTCACATCTCAGGCTGGGTGTGCCTGTGAAGGAGCCTGCAGGGTTGTCAGGTCATGTTGTAGAAGGACAGACCCTTGTGGTGTGCCAGTCCAGCCTTGACCCAGTGCTGGATACTCTCTAGAGCAGGGACAGGAAACCCCGGTCCTGGAGTTCCAGAGACGTTTCTGGATTTTGTTCCATCCGAGCTTGATGGCACAGTGTGATGGATTGTTAGGAATCGGAGCCTGAATATTCAGAGAGTGTGGATGGTGAAATGATGAGTACCTCCAGCACATGGTCGCCATGTGTTCATTAAGCCTAATAATTCATTCAATTATGTAGGTTTGGATGGATGGAAGTAAAACCAGAAACATCTCTGTTAGGACCAGGGTGTAGCTCTAGGTTGCAGGTAAATGACAAGCCTAGATTGGCTGACTGGCCTTTACTAGCCATTATGTAATAAAAAAAAAAAAAAAATATTTTTTACATTTATTTCAAATTGCTTCCAGTTTTTTTCTGCTTATTTGGTGGCAAATTAGACCCCTCTTTATCAACCATCCCTTTCCCTCATGTTACGAATTCGCTGTCTTCACTCTGGGCCCGGCAGTGACAAAGGCAAACTAAAGCGTCTCTTCCGTCGACTGCAACTCCGACACCCACAGAGCCGCTTGCATGCGGCAAACTCACGCCGGCTTCCCTCCCCCCCTTCCCCCTGAGGTAGACAGCCAATTGCAGCCCCCGAAACGGGACTCCCAGCCAGAGGCGGGCTGGCGCAGTCTGGGCTCGAACCCAGGCTGCAGTGGGCAACCTGCACTTTCTGGAGCTGAGAGATACACTGTCCACAGCTGCTCTGTTCCTGCAGGCGCGATGTGGCTCCCCCAGGGCGGCGCTCTTTCACCCCCTGTCAGGCGAGGGAGTCTGAGCAGCTGCTCGCTGAGCTCTCCGAGGCTCCATCTCTCACCCAGAGCAGAGACAGCTGCGCTACCTTATCGTCATGGGAGACCACATCATCGCCGCGGGAGACCGCATCATCGCCGCGGGAGACGTAGCTCAGGACCAGCTGTCAGCGATCAGGCACTTTGGTTTATGGGAGAACCTTCCGGGCCATGTCCATGTGTGGAGCTCAGCTCTGCTCTGATTCGCAGGGGAAGGGAACCTGGCGCGTGTGCCTGAGCCCTCCCTCCTGGACAGGTGAACGAGCGAATATTCCTCTGTGTGGCAGAGAGACCGGGATGGGGCGGGGGACAGGAGGGAGGAGGGCGGGACAGGGGGGCGTATTCCAGCTCTGTGTGAGTGAGTGTGGTCACCCTTGTGGAGGTGGAATGCCGCTCCAAAGGGACTTTAAAACAGGAATAGGTTTGGGGCGCCAGACAGGCAAAAATCAATCCTGCCAGTAAATGCATGGCGGCGACCAGCCCACAGGGAATCTTGTTCAATGAGGCGAGCACAGCTTACAACCTGAGGGCCCCAAGAACACAACACTAATGTAGGACAACACATTCTGGCTACGCCCTGCTGAGTGATGGAGACCTTACACCAGGGGCGTCCAGTCTTACCCAGAAAGGGCCGGTGCGGGTGCAGACAATTGTTCCAGCCAAGTAGGAACACACCTGATTCTAGGGCTGTGTTCGAAAACCGTTCCCTATTCCCTAAATAGTGCACTATATAGTGTGTTGAACAAATTGGCGAACACACTATATGGTCCACTATTTAGGGAATAGGGAATGGTTTCGAACACAGCCTAGGAATCAAAGCCCTGATTGAAGACTGATTAGTCAAATCAGGTGTGTTACTGTGTGGGGTTCGCCCTCACTGTCTCTCGCAGGGCAGGACTGGCCACCCAGGCCTCCCACCACAGCCTGGCTGCACTCTACACCTGGCTACACCCTGCCGCACAGTGGAGACTTTACACCCCTGTGTTGCTCTTCAGCCCTTAGACAGTGTGGTTGCATCTCTTATGTCAAAACCTTTCCTTCCCAGTGTTACAGGCATGGTGCGCAGCTGCCAACAACGATGTCTATCGCTGTATTACTGCACTGATCTCTTGCGCACGAACTATGATTGTTCCTACCATGTATTAATGCACATCTTGTAAGTCGCTCTGGATAAGAGCCTCTGCTAAGTGCTTAAAATGTAAAATGTAAATGTAAAACACACTATTAGTTTATCTCAGTCGATATTTGACATAGTCTCACTGTCCAGTACACAATATCTGATGTAGGGATAGGGCGAGGTCTTTGCTGTTTGAAGTTGGATAGAGTGCATTTCAAAGGCTCACTTTGCTCAAGTCGTTGAGCAGCGTCTGCCCAACTTGCTAAACGAGCTCTGAACACATCCAAGGCTGATAAACAACGGCATCAGTTCTGTCTTTAAGAGGCGTCCATATGGCTCCTGCGCTGCTCCTCCACGCAGGACAGGGGGCTCGTCGCTCAGACTGACGTTAACGGTGAGCGTTTTGTGACTGTTTGTTGGGACATTTTTAATGTCTCAGTGCTTTCAACTGCTGAGTGAGAGCGCAGTGTGTGAGTGTGAGCTTGTCTTGTGTGTGGATGTGTGTGTGTTCGTTAGGATGTTTTTGTGTGGTGTGTAAGAGCAGATCTGCTTGTCATGACTGCTCTTTTCTGTAGTTTAATCACCTGCTGTAATGCTTGTCCGCTATGCAGCGTGGAACTTCATCAAGAACCTGCTTCCTCTCTTCTTAAGTGTACGAGTCCCACAGTTTTGTTAACCGTGAGGTCACGGTGGTGTCAGCACAGCGTTGACACAGGACAGGCCCAGACCACAGGCAGGAAGGGCATTCAGGGGCATTGGGAAAATGGACAGGAGTGTCCCAGAGCATTCTGGGACTTTCAGGAGCATTCTGGATCATTCAGGAGCATTCTGCCCGTGAGTTCAGGTGTGGCCTATCACAAGCTGTATCAGAATATTCTACCTCTCTGGAAATGCATGGTGAGATCTACTCTCAGCAGTTTGGCATTTCCACTGAAGATAGCCCTGTGGGAAACTCGGGCTTGAGTCCACAGGCACAGTTAGAGATGGTCAATGGAGATTGTTGGGTGGGGAAATGCTGTACTGACTGAAAATGGCACTGTTCTTCTGTCACTATGGAAATACTTTTCTAGGACCTGGGAACTTGGGAATTGCACAATTGTCTGTTGGAATTGGGAATTGCACAATTGTCCGCCCCTTAACGTTTTCAAACGCGAGAACAAGACTGGCTGAACCCTGAAGCATTCACACTGTAGGTTGGCAGAAAAAGGTTGTCCTGTTTTTCTTTTTCTTTTCTTCATCGCAGACAGTTGTTTTCACACTTTTTGTTGTTTTCACACAAAAGTAGAACAACAGCAAGTAGAGTGTTGGTCTAGCTGAGCAGGAGTCAGCTGACAGGGCTGCTGGAACGGAGTGATCTGCTGCAGCTCCTTTCTCTCCCCATCTCTCTC
>JAINUG010000137.1:2055000-2067500 GCA_029706075.1 Aldrovandia affinis | reverse complement strand
CTTTGATTGGGCGTCCATTTTCCTTGGGGCTTGTTCTCAAACGCTTTCAAATGAACCCGTGGATACCAGACCTGGGTCAAATACTTTCATATGATTATATGTTTCGGTTGGTAACGTGTGTCGTTGAAAATTCTCAGGGATCTGCAGGAATGTTTTAAAATTTTACCAGCATCTTAAGAGTTTAAAGTATTTCAAATATGTATTTGACCCAGGGCTGGCAGATACTGTTATTGCAAGTGATTGACGGTCGATAATTGCAAGGTAAAGTTCTTTGTAGCCACACAGTGCTCGAGTGCTCCTTTGTTATACCTGAAAACATGTAAATAATGATAACGCAGTGCATTTATGATGAAGTAGTGCATTTATATAGCCTCTTTCATCTCAGGGTCTCAAAGCTATTTACATTGAAGGGGGTGGAGCCCACCTCCCTCACCACCGATGTTGAAAAGGGTGAAGGCGTTACTCTGTCCTGGAGAGGATTTTGAGTACAGTGCGATACCCAAAACTTAGATAACAAAGCTCTGCAGTTGTGGGGCAAAAGCAGTCTGCACCTGTGGGGCAAATGAAGTCTGAGTGCACACCTGTGATGTCACACTATCTGTGATGTCACACGACCTATGATGTCACACCTGGGTTACATAATCTGTGATGTCACACACGGATCACAAGGGCCTGTGTCCCATTGTTCTCTGAGGGCATCCAGGCCTTCCTGCTTTTTTCCCCCCACATACATTACATTTACATTTTAAGCATTTAGCAGACGCTCTTATCCAGAGCGACTTGCACAGTTTACATGTCTTTACATACAATCCATTTATACAGCTGGATATTTTACTGAAGCAATTCAGGTTTAAGTACCTTGCTCAAGGGTACAACGGCAGTGCCCCACCTGGGAATTGAACCAGCAACCTCTGAGTTACAAGCCCAGCCCCCCTAACCATTACACTACACTGCCATGCCCCCTCCCCACCACATAGAAACCGTGTCTGTGTGTCTGTCTGTCTGTCAGCACATCTGCTAAGGAGAAGGTTAACATGTTTGTGTTCTGTCACAAGGGCCGGGAACGTGACTCTCGCTAACCACAAGCTGTGCGGAGCTATGTGTCCGCCCCGCACATAAAACTCTGTCAGAGCGAAGTGTGCTCAAACCTCTTTCATTTGCAAGATTTACGCCTTTTCACTGGCGTCTTGTGTGCAGCAGGATTTTTGTTTGTGCTTGAGGATCGCGTGCTGCCGATGGGTCTGACTCGCCTGCACACGCGCTGTTTGTGCTGTTTGAGTCCAGCGGGAATGGCTCCTCTCTGTTTCTTTGTGTAGCTGTTGTGTTGTGCACACGCCCGTAGTGGCACACTGTATTCACAAAGTGAGTCATTAAGTGTGTGTGGTGTAGTGTAATGGTTAGGGAGCTGGACTTGTGACTGAGAGATTGCTGGTTCAATTCCCAGGTGGGGGCACTGCCGTTATACCCTTTAGCAAGGTACTTAAACCTGAATTGCTTCAGTAAAAATATCCAGCTGTATAAATGGATTGTATGTAAAGAAATGTAAACTGTGCAAGCCGCTCTGGATAAGAGCGTCCGCTAAACGCCTAAAATGTACGTAAATGTAAATGTAAGTGCAGCTCTGCTATCACCAGGGCGATAGGCCCTTCAGTTCAGTGGCATGGCAGTGTTTTTGTTTTTGTTGATTATTTCTTTATTTATCCATTTGTTTATTTGACAGCTGTGCAGGAATGCGTTTCTGCGCTCCGTAGTGCGTTATTCTGGGGCCCGTGCAGCGGGACTCTGGAGACCGGCGGACTGGCGGGTGATTTACTGTACGCGCCCGCTGCGTTTGGGGAAGGTCATATGCCTGCCTTCCGTAGAGGGAAGTGCACTGTTTTCACAGCTTTCTGATCACAGTGTGAGTATGGAAATGCAGAGGACATTAATACCCCCTCCAACCGACCGGGAACCCCTGGTGGTGGCTCTGCGCCATGGCACCCTGCTGTGAAGGCAAGCTTCTCCGCACGGCAATGTCATGCTTAGGTCTGCAATTATGTGTGTGCGTGTACTGTATGTATGTATGTATGTGTGTCTGTGTGTGTGTGTGTGTGTGTGTGTGTGTGTCTGTGTGTGTGTGTGTGTGTGACAATATGACATTTTTAATTTTGGCATTTAGCTGAATAACTGATTACCTGAAGTTACTCCGCTGTCAGCTATGATTTATAACTATAATAAGCAGCATTTTATTTCCTGTTTCTATTTTTTTCCCGTTTTCCTCTTCTCTATTTTTCTCTCCCTGCCCAGACAGAGCACCTGTGGGGGCGAGAGAGGGAGAATCGTATTATAAATGTTATGTCGTATCGTTAATAAAAACGCCCAGTGTGTATAAAGTAACTCGCATGTGTCACACGACACAGGGGCGGAACATGGCGGCACAGCCCGCTAATGTATGCGCCACCAGATGGACCCGGTTGTCAAGGTTACAGTCACAGGGTTTGTGACATCACGGTCGTCTCCTGGGGGGTGTGTGCGGGGCAGGAATAAGGGCCCTGGCAGTAATGGCTGTGCTAAGTGACGGAGAGAGGGGCCAGACCAGACTGAAACTGGAGCCTTGTTTAATAAACGCCGTGTCCCACACACACACACACTCGCTCACGAGGGGACAGCCTGTTCCTCACACACATACGTGGCACGTTTAAAGGCACGGGGCCCGAGGTGGGGGGGGGGGGGCTGGGGGCTGCTCGTTGGCTCGATGCCTTTGGGGCTGATTTACACGACAGTGGCGTGGCTGGGTAGAGCTCCTATTCCCTCCTTATTCACTTACTGTGGAGGGAATGTGCTGCTGGATCATTTTCGCACACAAGATTGTTTTTTGCGCTCAGCCTTTCTCGACTTGTGCCCTTAATCTTAGTAGGATTCACGAACTAAACCTCACGATTACAAAAATGCGCTTTGTGCCATTGTCTTGAAACTGTATTTTATTTTTATATAATGTAAAATATTGTAAGGAAGGGCAGGACTGGATAAGTGTTTTATGCCTGTCCCTTCTCGGTGCCGTTTAGGACTGGCTGGAAATAGTTTGTTAGATGTTTACCATTTTTAACTGTCTGTCTGTTACGTTCAGACAAATAAAGATCAAATCAAATCAAATCAAGTTTGGCCCCTGATGTCCTGGGCCTAGCCTGATACTGGGCCTTTGTTGGCTACCCATGATGTCTGTCTGTCTGTCTGTCTGTCTGTTAATGTTCTGTTTGGCCCTGGTAGCCATACTGGGCTCTAACCCCATATGCTGTGAATACTGTGCATGTTAAATTAAAGAGGCGAGCACTTCCCCTTTAAGAGCTGGTGAGGGCCTTCCCCTTTAAACCCCCCATCCTATAAAAGCTGGTAATACCTTTCTCCTTTAATAGCCAGTAATGGCCTTCACCTTTAAGAGCTGGTCTCATTTAAGAGCTTCCTCTTTTTACACTGGTAATCCCCCTTGCCCCCCCCCCCACACTATTTTAAATACCTTTACTTTAATGGCCTTCCCCCTTAGGAGCTGGTAATGGCCTTCTCCTTTAAGAGCTAGTAATGACCTTCCCCTTTATGATCTGAAAATGCCTTACCCCTTTACGAGCTGGTAATGCTGTTTCCCCGTAAGTGCTGGTAATGGCTGTTCCCTTGTGTTCTGGCTTGCTGGGTCCCTCTGAAGGGCATAGCTCCTGTGTGTGTGTGTGTGTGTGTGTGTGTGTGTGTGTGTGTGTGTGCAGCTGCTCTAATTGTATTTATGGACAGATGAGTGGCGTGAAAGAGGCCCTAATTGGCGCTGCCAGGCGAGGGAGGGGGGGAGGGAGGGAGGGAGGGAGGGAGGGAGGGAGGGGGTGGAGGAGACTGTGTGTCAGAGCTCTTATGATCGGGGCGTGGCTGCAGTCCAGGGCGGAGTCCCTCTACTGGAGAGAGACAGGCACAGACGGGCAGTTAAAGGGGAAGGCTTGACCACTGCTGGCTGTCCAAGGGGAGCAGGGATCACCATGCTGAGGTTTAGCAGCACCCCCCCCCTCGAGGTGTGCAGGCGTGAGTCTGGCGTTGGCCAACATCTGTGTCCGTTTAAGGCTCGCATTAGGCACAGGCAGCAGGTTGCCCCCCCTCTCTCCTTATCTCTGTCTCTCTCTCTCTCTCTCTGCTTGCGCCGCACACTCGAGTTCCGTCTGTCCGTCTGCCCGTCTGCCTGTGGCTCTTTCCGCCCTGTCAGGAATGGGTCCGCTCCCGCTATCTTCCTGATCTCGTCTCGGTTTCAGTCCGTGTTCCTGTCGGGAGTTGAACAAGCAAACGAGGAAGAAAGGCTGAATGAAGCGCGTCTGAGCCTCTGGACATTGCAGACTTGTTCATTTATCTTCCTCCTGAGTGTCAGGCTCTTCAGGAGACTGGACCGAGCCCCAGATCCATGTCAGGCTGAACCGAGCGGGAGGAGGTTCATGTGTCACTTTTCACTTCTCTTTTTGTTCTCTGGTTTTCAGCCCATTGGTTGGCTGCTTAAGAAGGTGCACCTTAGACTTAGGGCAGCAGTGTGTGGGAGTGGGAAGGGAAGTGCCCTTGTGTGTAGACTTAGGGCAGCAGTGGTTAGGGAAGTGACTTTGGATTTGAGTTCCAGTCAGAGCACTGACATGGATAATATAGTTGATAATGTAATTGATAACTGTGATTATTTGAAGTTGTCCTTTGTCAGGGCATCTGCTAAGCATGTGAACAGCGGGGTGTGATTGCACCAGGTTAGAAGTAAGTAATCTGGCTTGCGAGGAGGATCACTCAGGGGGTGAAGTGAAGTCGCGAGCATGCTGAGGGCACTATCTCTGCACACCTTTGGGTAGAGTACACTCATTACAAATTGACCAACGGTGTGTAAATGTTCAGGAGAGCGTGGTGGCCATGCAGTTTGTGTGGTTGATAAGGAGGAGCTGTGAGATAAGACTGCCACGATGGAGGGGTGAGGGATGTGGCTGCAAGGGTCTCTGATAAACTCAACATGTTTGATTGTGTGTGGTTGGTGGATTTACCATGCTTTTATCTTCATGAATGCACTTTGATGTTAAAATAAAGGAGCATCTCTCTCCCTCTCTCTCTCTCCCTCTCTCTCTCTCCTCTCTCTCTCTCCCTCCAGTCACAATGAGCGGAAGGTGACCTGTAAGCACCCAATCTCAGGTTTTCCCTCACAAGACACCTGCATCTTCATCCTCAGCGAACAGTAAGTCACCAGCGCACGTGGGGAGGGAGAGGCGAGAGTCTCCAGGGGTTCTGGCTGCCTGTGCGCAGCTGCGGCTGTCCTCGCCATGTTTAAATGCACTCATTGTAAGTCGCGCTGACTAAGAGCATCTGCTAAATGCCTAAAATGTACTGTGTGTGTCCTGAGACATCTGCGTTTTTTACGATGGGCTGTGAGTACTTAAGGGTAATCACAGTTATCCCAGTGTTAATATTTATGTCACATTTGAAATGGTGTGAACATAAAATGTTCTGTATACCTTTACAGGTGTGAAATAGGGCTAGGCAGTTTATGTACAAGAGGCGCCTGACTTTCTTTCACAGCTCGTACACGGCCTGCATGTGAGACATGCTCAGATTACTGCACATACCCTTCCGCTTTTATAACAAATCATTCAGTTCTGTCTCCTCCTGCAGCCTTGAGGCAAACAAAACATACCTTTGTCAGGTTATAGCACGATATCCAATTTGAGTTCACTTCATATGTATTTGTTAAAAGGCTTTGTACTTTTTCATTTGTTAAAGTCTGTTAAAACTATTTCTCCATATTTGCTAACAGTGCTGGAATTCTGAGGTAGAACTTGCACACACTGTTGCCAAGGAGACCAGCCAGCCAGCTAGCTATGCTTCCATCAGTCAATGTATATTTGTTATAGCACATTTGCACATTTTACAATGCAAAGAGTGTAAGACACAGTTCTCAGGAGCGAGACACAGTCCAAATGCATGAGGTTTCTACACTTTTCCTCCCTTTTGTGCTTTTCCATACAAAACAAAAACCCATATTTTGCCGAGTTGTTGAGTGAAGGTCTTTATTAGCACTGATGTTGGCGTTGTAAACCAGTAGCTCATAGAAAGATAACACCAGAGTCCTGCAGGCCCCTCAGCAATGGAACAGCCCACATTTGTGGTAAAACATAAAACATTTACAGTTTCAACATTGCAAAGACTACATAGAACATTCTCTTCCGTGATTATGTCATTTGTCATGATATAGATATAGATATATAAGAATAGCTGCCTCATTGTAATGTAAAGGGAATGAACCAAACCCTTTCAGGGCTGTGAGTGAGAGCTTGGGCTGTCTGCATCAGTTTAGTCACAAAGTGGGGGGGAAAAAAAGACGTTTTGTTTGGTAATGAAATGTTGACGTTGAGCGATCGCTCCCCTGACATTATTATGTAAAACAGTGAGTCGTCCTGGGGACCGAGAGAGCAGCTGCAGGAGGGGGCCGCACGTGACCCTCCTCCAGGAGACAGATGAGCTGCAGCGCTAATCCCCGCTCCTCAAATAAAGCTCTCGGGAACACCACACGGGTGGGTGGGGCAGGGAGGAGGACCCGGGAGAGAGAGAGAGAGGGAGAGAGAGGGAGAGAGGGGGAGGGGGGGGGGGAGGGAGGGAGGGAGGGAGAGAGTGAGAGAGTGAGAGAGTGAGGGAGAGAGAGGGAGAGGTAGAGGTAGAGGTAGAGGGAGAGAGAGAGAGAGAGAGGGGGAGAGGGAGAGGGAGAGGGAGAGGGAGAGGTAGAGGGAGAGGGAGAGAGAGAGAGGGGCTCTTTTGAGATGGGGAGGAGGTCCAGCTCCGCTCCCTGCCCACCTCTGCTGCCAGGTCTGGCTCGAGCGATATTGTTAGAGCGTATCCCAGAATGCCATGGGGGAGAGGAGGAGGAGGGGCGAGGGCTCCTGCGTTTGTCTCAGTGCAGTCAGAGATGTTGTGGTCGTAGGTGGGTGCGGTCAGCGAGGTTGTGGTTTGGGAGCGGTTGTAGTCAGGAGTGCGTAAAATGGCGCCCGTTGTTAACGCTCACCCGTAGCCTGGCGTGACGACTTCAGGTCTGCAGCCTCTTCACAGCTCTGCTGTGTACTTACGTAACAATCTGTCGGTTAGCCGAGTTTAAAAATTATGTTTCACACACACTGCCTTCAGGGTCTGCCCCATTTGACAGTGAACAATGTTCACAGCATTGTGAAGGCCTCCTCTATTACTCAAAAACAAGAGTTGCACCACTAAGTCTGTGCTCTGGGATATATTTAAATGAGCATCAAATATATTTATTTAATTCTTTATTTTAACATTTAATACTGTAGTTGTTTTCAGTTCTGGTTTGTCTGTTTCTATGTATGCTCTTTATATGTGTAAAAATAACTTTGATCACAGAACAAAACAACTTGGGCACAGCAGGGCAGTGAGGTTCAGAGGCTCTTTGTTTAAAATTTTGTTTCTGATTTTCTCCCATTTTCTCCCAATTTAGTAGCCAATTACACCCTCTATTTTAAGGCAATCCCCCCCTCGTAATGTGTGTTCGCTGCCGTAGCCCTGTCTCCGGTAGTGACAAAGGCGAAGTATTGTCTCCTCCGAGACGGCACTCGCCAGGCTGTCGACCATAACTCCGGTACTACAGAGCCACTCCTGTGCACAGTGAACGTCCTGTCGGCTTCTCTCCCCCCTCCCTGGGGCAGACATTCAATCACCGCCTCCGGGGGCACTCCCGGCCAGAGCCGACTCTGCCACAGCCCGGTGGGATTGAACTCTAGGACAGGCAGCGACGCTGAACTGCCTCCTCCGAGATGGAACCCGCTAACAACTGAGAAATAAGAACAAGGGACGCTGAGCTTGACTTCCAGATGCTAGCAGTCTGTGTGTGTGTGTGTGTGTGTGTGTGTGTGTGTGTGTGTGTGTGTGTGTGTGTGTGTGTGTGTGTGTGTGTGTGTGATGCTGTGTCTGTGTGTGTGTGTGTGTGTGTGTGTGTGTGTGTGTGTGTGTGTGTGTTAGAAGTGTGATGTGTGTCATTAAAACCTTCATTAATTTCCCTCTGTGTGCATCATTCAGTGTGGAGATTCTGAGGTTTTGTCTTCAGATAATTGTGTTTTAAGAAATACAGTTTAAAAGGATCGGGTTTCAGATGTTGACCCCACGGCTCACTGTAAAGCAGCTCCTCTGACTCCGGCTGGAAAAGTCCGCACACAGATCTTCACTCACTCCACTTCTCAGTGGCAGCTTCCGCAGTAATCTGCGCTCATTTACTGCAGCACAGACATGGGGGAAGAGACGTTTCTTATCCACCATCGGCTTCTTTGTGGAGAACAAAAGCAATCTCATATCTTCAATTACCGCCCCTGGAAAAAATCCTAAAATAAGCCTCCCGCAGCCTCCCTCGTTTCCCGATGACAGACTCGTCTGTTCTGCCACTCTCTCTCACACAGTCTCGAGCTCTGACCTGCCACTCACAGTCGTTGAAATGTTGTTAATTGTCTCCGCGTGTGCGGCACAAACAAAATTAAGCTGCCGTCTGCGACCGTACCCTGCTGGGGGGTTTTCTGTTTTGTTTTCTTTAGTTTTCTTTCGCATTTTTTATGATATTATTATTATTCTTTTGGCTCGTCGGAGCGGATAAAGGGATGGCAAGGAGGAAATGAGAGGGAGAAGTTGAGCAGGCGGGCCACGGGGGGTAAACGTGAGATTTATGGGCCTCCGAAAGGCCGGCCCTCCTCCGTAACGAGGTTACCCCGCCCGCAGCGCCGGCTCATTTCCTGCCCACGGCCCTCTCGGCACGATTAATGTCCCCTCCCTGCTCCCTCAGCCCCTCGGCCCTCCGACAGAATTACACATTACACCCCCCCCCCCCCCTCCCCTCGCTAATATAACTTCCTGTACGGGGAGGGAGGGGGAGGGGGAGAGGCTTTCAGTCCAAACTTTCTGCCACGCGCCTGGGACCCAAGATAAGACGGATTTGATCGTCACCGGGGAGAATGTCTCGGACGGGGAATGCTGCTGCGTTGCAATCGATGAAATAAATACATGTGCCCGTGCACACGGCTTAATGCACATGACCAGAGACGAGATGCACATCATCACCCTCCGTACACACAGTGCGTAGGGCATGGGTATAAAGAGCTGTGGTGCTACACACATGGTCAGAACGTCATATTCATAACAGTAGGGTTTGCTAATCAACAGAAGTATGCTTTGTTTTCCACGGAGACCGGGGTTCGATTCCCCGTCACGCCAGAGTCGGCTCTGGCACGGGAGTGCCAAATGCTTTGTTTCTCAGGGGCGGCAATAGGCTGTCCGCCCCAGGGAGGGGAGGGAAACCGACAGGAAGTTCAGGACGTACAGGAGTGGCTCTGTAGTACCGGAGTTATGGTCGACAGCCTGACGAGTGCCGTCTCGGAGGAGATGATATTTCGCTTTTGTCACTGCAGGTCACAGGGCTATGACAGCGAACTCATAATACGAGGGGGGGATTGACATGAAAAATAGAGGGTGTGATTGGCTGTCCGCCCCAGGGAGGGGGGAGGGATAAAAGCTGAATGAGCTTGCCACATATATGAGTGGTCCTGTGTGTTACGGTGACGGGCTATGGCTAGGTGGGTGCTGGCTCGGAGGAGGTGGTCCAGTGCTCACTACCGGTCTCGGGACTGCGGCAGCAAGTTCTCATACGAGGGAGGGGATAATTCACATGAGAAAGAGGGTATAATTGGATACTAAATTGGGAGAAAAAATTGATTAAACAGCAAAAAAAAAGAAAAAATAGAAGCTTTGTTTCTACTAATGTCCTCTGGGCCCTTTAGCATTTATCCAACAACGTTTTGCTGTCGTGGTTGTTGTTGTTTTTTGCTTCGTTAATGATTTTCACATTCAGACTCCCGACATTTAGGCCTGCTTCTCTCACGGCCTGAAAATGATGGAAAAGAAAATGTTCACTGAGATGAAGGGGATTTCTCTCTCTGTGTTACAGATAGTTATCATCTCTGCTCCCATCTTGGGTGCCAAAAACAGCTGTTTGGCTAAAACAAATATGAAAGCCCAGGTCCAGTGTTTACATGGCATTTTTCTTTGCTGAAGAGCATTTCTTTATCTTTGTGTTTGACCCCAACCCAAGACAGTGGCCTTCCCTTCATTGGTAATGGGATTTATGTCTCGTGTTTGCCTCCACCATATTTTTATCACAAATATTCTGTCAAATTCTCCTGCACAGCTGATAACATTCACGTTTTTTTGTGTGTCTCCCGCAACTGAGTGAGTCATTTTCTCCAAAGAGGTTTTGTTCATTTTTCATAGCGGAGCAGCGAGGAGAGATCCACGGTGATTTTTTGGCTCGCTGAACTCTCTGTCTGTGCTCACATGACCTCAGCTCCTGTCTGTGCGGAACATCGCCTGTCTACTGATGCCTTCCTGCGTCCAGGACAGGCACAGGTCATAAACAAGGTCGTGGAGACTGCGCTGACGGACCACACCGCGCTCGTGTCGGCCTCCTCACAGCCCCGTCATAAAAAGCAACGGGAAAGAGGCTTTTGAATTGATTTCCTGAGGGTGACTTTTTCCGTCGCTGGAGTGGTTTAATTACAGGTTGAAAGACAGCGATGATAGACGGAGAGAGAGTCTCTTCTGTTTCAGCGGGGGAGGAGGAGGAGGAGGAGGCCTGACTCACCCTCTCCATCGCGGCACGCTGTGTCACCTCTGAGCTCCGCTTCCTCGCCGTCTCCAAAGCGGCGATGGGAGAAATGAGTTTCGAGAATGTGAGGGATTTCAGGAAGCCCCCCTGTAGCGCATCTGCGTAGCCTCAGAGCCGTGGCAGCAGGCAGGTGGCTGGGGGCACTTCAGACGCAGCTGAATGTTGTCTGATTATTGGACCCTCACGCCCTCATAAGAGCTCGATCTGTTCAGTGTTGGAGGATTCGGAGGATGTTGGATGTGGAGTTTTTCAGCAGCTCACAAAGACATGTCAGTCCTCTTTTGTCCCACTCAGGCTTGCATTTTATAAAGGAATTTAAATCCAAAGGAACATATAAATGTGTAAATGTGAGCGAAAATCCAAATGCTATGCTGCACGATGCTAGGCTTCCTTTTGTGCGTGTCCTCATAACCATGACATCATAACCTTTGCTTGCAGTGGCGACCTCTGACCCTGACTCCTGTGTTCTGCAGTAAGTGCCTCTGTGACTGATGCTCACCCCATCTGTACTATGGCCCAATACGGTATCCTGCAGCCCAATCAGCTGTGCTGTGATCCAATGTAGTGTAGCCCAATCAGCTGTGCTGTGATCCAATGTAAGTGCAGTCCAATCAGCTGTGCTGTGATCCAATGTGTAGTCCAATCAGCCCAATCAGCTGTGCTGTGATCCAATGTAGTGTAGCCCAATCAGATGTGCTGTGATCCAATGTAGTGTAGTCCAATCAGCTGTGCTGTGATCCAATCAGCTGTGTGTGATCCAATGCCCAATCAGCTGTGCTGTGATCCAATGTAGTAGCCCAATCAGCTGTGCCCAATCAGCTGTGCTGTGATCCAATGTAGTGTAGTCCAATCAGCTGTGCTGTGATCCAATGTAGTGTAGCCCAATCAGCTGTGCTGTGATCCAATGTAGTGTAGCCCAATCAGCTGTGCTGTGATCCAATGTGTAGCCCAATCAGCTGTGCTGTGATCCAATGCCCAATCAGATGTGCTGTGATCCAATGTAGTGTAGCCCAATCAGCTGTGCTGTGATCCAATGTAGTGTAGCCCAATCAGCTGTGCTGTGATCCAATGTAGTGTAGCCCAATCAGCTGTGCTGTGATCCAATGTAGTGTAGCCCAATCAGATGTGCTGTGATCCAATGCAAGCAAATTAAATCCAGTCACTGCACACTGGAAGTATCAGTTCCATAAAAATGACAAAATCCAGCAATTAATCCAGTCTATCAATCCAGTTTAATTTGACACAGTGCTCTTAAAAAAGAAAATATCACAGATCATCTATGAAGAAGGCGGCAGTGTTAGCATAATGGTTAAGGAGCTGGGCTTGTAACGCAAGGTTTCAGGTTCGATCCCAGGTGGGGGCACTGCCGTTGTACCCTTGAGCTAAAGGTACTTAACCTGAATTGCTTCAGTAAAATATCCAGCTGTATAAATGGACTGTATGTTAAGAAATGTAAACTGTGTAAGTCGCTCTGGATAAGAGCGTCTGCTAAATGCCTGTAATGTAATGTAATGTAATGTAATGTAATGTAAGAATTCCAGAAACAGTGGCTCCTCGCTGAAGCACTGAGAGATGTTCCACTGCCATGCTTCTCAAACACTTTCACTGCGGTTACAGGTTACAGGTGCATTGTGTTTGTTTCCTCTCCGCTCAGACCGGCTCTCAAAACACCAGCAAACGAGAAGAAGGACCGCCCCCTGAGCACCATGACCGACGCCTCCAACTACACCAGTGGCTCCGACTACACGCCCCACCCCAGCGGCTCCGACTACACGCCCCACCCCAGCAGCCCCGGGCAGGGTGAGCCTCCCCGGCACAGGTCCACTCA
>JAINUG010000137.1:2012500-2047500 GCA_029706075.1 Aldrovandia affinis | reverse complement strand
AGAGAGGTTGGGATGAGTGTATATCGTACACTTTCCATTGTCATTCACGCCACTCAAATCAAACACTGCACACATTTCAATTCTGTATCTATATAAACAGGGGTGCACATAAGTGGTACGCCAGTACGCATTCACGTCCTCAAACGTTAATCGCGTATCAAGCAAGACGACAAACTTTTGAAACATACGCGACTTTAAGTTTGATCAGTCCATCACTGGTAAGGTAATGAACTAACTGATGGACTGATCAAACTTAAAGTCACCAGTGTTTCAAAAGTTTGTCAAACTTGAAACGCAATTAACGCTTGAGGACGTGAATGCGTACTGGCGTACCACTTATGTGCACCCCTGTTTATATATATTTCACTTACTTTAGTTCCCCCATCATTTTTAATAAGCCGTGGGTCAAAGACAGTGTATTCTTCAGTGCATCCTGGGAGCAGAACGTTTGGGAAGCCCTGCTCTCGACCACAGCTCTGAAGCTGAAGCCTCGCTCCTCACAGTCCAGTTCTTCAAACCTACGCCTGCCTCATACCAGACTGAATCCCAGGCAAAGGCCTGTGGTTTCCATGAGGTTTTGCACACCGCATGTTAAAGGACTTTAAGAACACATTCTCCAGGAACCTGCAAGAGAGGCGTTGGCATTTAAAGCCTGAAACCAACCAGGGTCTACATGTCTCTCAGCAACCAATCACAGCCCACATAACTTTGTGCAACCAATCAGAGCCCATGTATCTCTCTGCAACCAATCAGAGCCCACATCTCTCTCAGCAACCAATCAGAGCCCACATCTCTCTCTGCAACCAATCAGAGCCCACATCTCTCTCTGCGACCAATCAGAGCCCACATCTCTCTCAGCAACCAATCAGAACCCACATCTCTCAGCAACCAATCACAGCCCACATCTCTCTCTGCAACCAATCAGAGCCCACATCTCTCTCAGCAACCAATCAGGACCCACATGTCTCTGCCACCACTTAGGGCCCTCGTGTCTCTCAGCAACCATTTCAAACTCTCATATCTTTGCAACCAATCACAGCCCACATAACTTTCTGCAACCAATCACAGCCCATGTGTCTCAGAACTGTTACTTTGGCAATGCCTTCAGCTGCCTTAGAGTGCAGTGCATTTCATTAGGGGTAGATTAATCTTACACCCCAATCTCTCTCCCCTTCCCCCTTCCTCCCTCTCTCTCTCCCTCCCTCCCTCCCTCCCTCCTCTCTCTTTTACAGGTTTCTCCGCTTCCACAAGCCCTGATCCTGTGCTTTCTCAACCAGGCCACACATCCCAACATGCGGACATATTACTTCTGCACAGACACGGCCAAAGACATGGAGATCTGGATGGGGGTGATGACTGACGCAGCCCTGGTGCACATGGAGCCAATGAAGAGGTAGAAAGAGTGATGACATCAGAGCAGGGGCGGGAGGGTGTCCCATTTATTCACCTGCTTTTGTGAGAGCGGCAGACCGTCCGTCTCCTACAGCCAGCATAGTCAACTGTCGGTCCTGAGGACCACAGCGGCTGTGGGCGTTTGCTCTCACCAAACAACTGAAGCACTGAGCGCATATCAGTGAGCTCACCTCTTAAACCAAGGGGTTCACTAATCAGTGACATCATAGTGACATGTAGTCAGTGATCGGCTGGAACAAACACCTGCAGCCACTGCGGCCCTCAGGACCCAGGGTTGAGTGCCTGTGTCTCACAGTCTTCCTGTAAAACTGTGTGCAGAGATGTGTTTTGTGCGACTTTCTTAAAAAATATGGTCAACAAGATACAATTTTTAGTATTTCAGTGGACATGCATGCTGAGTTCACCTCCTATTCGCAAGCTCCTGTCCACAATTTAAATCGGTGTGTGATGGCTAGCACATGGTAGTGTCACCCTTTTCTGTTTCCATGAAGCCTCACTGTCCTATTACTACTAGATACTCATCTGTTGTCCTTATGAGAGACACCTTCTCAACCTCCAGTGTAATTTATAATATACGTCATTTAGGGACGCTTTTATCCAAAAAAAAAAAAAAAAGGCTACGGTAGTGAATGCATACATTTTTCAGTATAAGGCCCCAGTGGGATGAACCTGTAACCTAATGTAATGTTATGTGCTCTACCAACTGAGCCACAGAGCCACAATTTAGCAAGAGTGCTCCAGAAACATGCGCTCATGAAGAGTTCATGTAATGTTAGTGAAATATTGTCTTCATGAAACCTGTTGCAAGTGATCAGACTGCATAATTATGCAGAATGGGACTTGACTCTGCCCACAACCTCTATGGAACTGTTTGTTAAACAGGCCTCTCTCTCCCTCCCTTCTCTCTTTCACGTTACCTCCCTCTTTCATACCCCTTCCTGATCCTCTCCTCTCTCTCTGTCTCTATTTCCTTTCCCTCCTTCTTTTTCTCCCTCTCCTCCTTTCTCCTTCTCTCCTTCACTTTATGTCACTCTCATACTCTTTTGTTCTCCCCCTTGCTCCTTTCCTCCCTCGCTGTCCCTCTCTCTCTCTCTCTCTCTCTCTCTCTCTCTCTCTCTCTCTCCCCCTCTCCTGTCCCTCTCTCTCTCTCTCCTCCCCCTCCCTCTCTCTCTCTCCCTCCCTGTTCTCTCTCTCTCTCCCTCTCTCCCTCTCCCCCCCTCTCTGCCCCCCTCTCTCTCTCCCTCCCTCTCTCTCCTCTCTCTCTCTCTCTCTCTCTCTCTCTCCCCCTCCCCCTCTCTCTCTCTCTCCCCTCTCTCTCCCCCTCTCTCTCTCTCTCCCTCCCTCTCTCTCTCTGCAGACAGAAGGTGGAGCACTATATCCCACAGGAGTTTAACAGTACTCTGTGCCGGCGGGTCGTGACCCAGCCGGACGTGGCGCAGCGGGTTCCCACGCAGCCCGACGTGCAGAACACGGACGGGAGCTGGGAGGCCGGGGGCCAGTGTGTCCCGGAGAGAAGGCAGGCGGACGGAGAGAGGTTCAGTTTCCGGAAGGATGGAGCGGAGAGGCCGCAGGGCAAGAGCAGCAGCGCCAGACTGCAGCCGGGCCAGGCGGCGGCGACTGTAGCGGCCGTGATGTCATGCACACACCAGGGCAACTGCGCCGCCCCCCAGCAAGCCGGCCAGTACAAGGCCCCCCAGGTGAACGGGTCAGGGGACTGCACCCTGGTGGAGGTGGACCACGCCCCACCCCCTCCGGCTTCCACTCACGCCCTGCACCAGGGAGACTCCGCCCATTACCAGGCCCCTCCCCAGATAGACCCCACCCAATACCAGGCCCCTCCCCAGCGAGACTCCGCCCATTCCCAGGCCCCTCCCCTAAGAGACCCCACCCAATACCAAGCTATTCCCCATAGAGACCCTGTCCAATCCAAGGCCCCTCCCCAGATGGAACCCGTCCAATCCCAGGCCCCTCCCCAGTGGGACTCCGCCCAATCCCAGGCCCCTCCCCAGAGAGATCCTGTCCAATCCCAGGCCCCTCAGACAGAGACCACCCATTCCCAAGCCCCTCCCCTGAGAGACTCCGTCCATTCCCAGGCCCCTCCCCAAAGAGACCCCATCCAATCCCAGGCCCCTCCGCAGAGAGAGCCTGTCCAATCCCAGGCCCCTCCCCAGAGAGACCCCACCCAATACCAAGCTATTCCCCATAGAGACCCAGCCCAATCCCAGGCCTCCACCCAGAGAGACCCCGCCCACTGCCAGCCCCCTGCCCATATTCAGCCCACTCCCCAGGAGCCAGAGAAGAGTATGCAGAGGACTAGCTCCATGCAGCAGCTGGAGCAGTGGGTCAGGATCCAGAAGGGCCGGGCCCAGGAGGACGATACCAGGAGGTGAGCAAGCTGGGGTGGGGCGGCATGTAGTGTAATGGTTAGGGAACTGGACTTGTGACTCAGAGGTTGCTGGTTCAATTCCCAGGTGGGGACACTGCCGTTGTACCCTTGAGCAAGGTACTTAACCTGAATTGCTTCAGTTAATATCCAGCTGTATAAATGGATTGTAAAGAAATGTAAACTGTAAGTCGCTCTGGATAAGAGCGTCTGCTAAATGCCTGTAATGTAATGTAGTGTAATGGTTAGGGAACTGGACTTGTAACTCAGAGGTTGCTGGTTCAATTCCCAGGTGGGGACACATCTGCTGTTGTACTCTTGAGCTAAAGGTACTTAACCTGAATTGCTTCAGTAAAATATCCAGCTGTATAAATGGATTGTATGTAAAGACATGTAAACTGTGTAAGTCGCTCTGGATAAGAGCGTCTGCTAAATGCCAAAATGGTGGGAGGGAGGGCTTGCAGGGCACTATGGGAGATTTTTATATATCATATTGGAATAACTCCATGGAATGACTACAAAATGAGTTCTGTCTGACAGCACCAGCCAGGGAACCAGGAGACCAGCACTATCTTGCACTGTCTGGAACTTGTGAGAGTTTATTGATAATGTTGCTGTTTTAGTAATCCTCCTGCTCTGTGCTCCTGTGAGCTGAGCCCTCGGGCCTGTCCAGAGGATTATTACACAGCCGTTCTGGAGTTCAGCAGTGTTGCTTCTCTCTTCTTGTCTTGCCCCTGTATTGATTTTCACTTGTGCTAATAATGCAGCAGATCACGCCATTTCATACTTTATTTTATATTTCATTTATATTTTCCAGAAAAGGGTATTTGAAAATATGACAAGCCTTGTTTATTTTTGCTCCCAAGTTAAAGCAGGAATTCATTGCCATAATTTTGTTCAGCTATTGTTCAGCACTATGGATGTAATTAGATCACAGTCACAGTTCCCATTGGCTCTTCAGCATTAGAGCGATAGGTAAGCACAGTTCCCATTGGCTCTTCAGCATTAGAGCGATAAGTAAGCACAGTTCCCATTGGCTCTTCAGCATTAGAGCGATAAGTAAGCACAGTTCCCATTGGCTCTTCAGCATTAGAGCGATAAGTAAGCACAGTTCCCATTGGCTCTTCAGCATTAGAGCGATAGGTAAGCACAGTTCCCATAGGCCCTTCAGCATTAGAGCGATAGGTAAGCACAGTTCCCATTGGCCCTTGTGTTCTCTTGTGTCTTCAGCATCTCCTCCTACCTGACTCTGCCCAGAAGGATGCCCAGCCAGCGCGCTCAGGCGGTCCCCCGCTACCCCGAGGGCTTCCGCACCCTCCCGCGGAACAGCGTGCTGCGGCCCGACAGCGTGTGCAGCCTGACCCCCTCCCTGTACGACCGCGCCCTGGGGCGGGGGGCCGCCCCTGTCGTCGGCGGAGAAGCGGCGCTCCATGCGGGACGACACCATGTGGCAGCTGTACGAGTGGCGCCAGCGGCAGGCCTGCCCCAAGCCCGCGGCGGCCCACAGGGGCTCGTACAGCACCCTCCCCAACCCCCGGACCCTGATGCACCCCTCCGACCACGTGGCCCCCTCCATCCCCCCCTCGCCCTCGTACGGCTCGCTGTCCCACTGCCAGGGCTACCCCACCTTCAGCTCCTACAGCAGCGACGCCCCGCTGCCGCTCAGCGCCCACGTCTACCTGGGGGACATGACCATGGACCGCCGACACAGGACCCACGTCACGCAGGTAGGCCCGCTACCCGCTATCCCGCTACCCCACCCCGCTGGTTCTCTGTGGCTCAGTAGGTAGAGCATGGTTCTGTGTGGCTCAGTAGGTAGAGCGTGGTTCTGTGTGGCTCAGTAGGTAGAGCGTGGTTCTGTGTGTCTCAGTAGGTAGAGCGTGGTTCTGTGTTGCTCAGTAGGTAGAGCGTGGTTCTGTGTGGCTCAGTAGGTAGAGCGTGGTTCTGTGTGGCTCAGTAGGTAGAGCGTGGTTCTGTGTGTCTCAGTAGGTAGAGCGTGGTTCTGTGTGGCTCAGTAGGTAGAGCGTGGTTCTGTGTGTCTCAGTAGGTAGAGCGTGGTTCTGTGTGGCTCAGTTGGTAGAGCATGGCGTTGGCAACGCTTAGGTTGTGGGTTCAATCCCCACTGGGGCCACATATACTGAAAATGTATGCATTCACTACTGTAAGTCGCTTTGGATGAAAGTGTCTGCTAAATGGCATATATTATTATTATATTATTATATTACCCTCACCCTGCCCCCGCACCCCGCCCCCGCCCCGCACCCCTCACCCTGCCCCCGCACCCCCTCCTCTAGGGAATGTGGAGGCCCGGTGTTCTCTTTCACACTGAGGCGCACACTGGGCTTCTGTGTGTCAGTCAGAGGAAGCTCAAAGGTAGTGCCTTATGTAATATCTGTGAAACGTGTGTGTGTGTGTGTGTGTGTGTGTGTGTGTGTGTGTGTGTGTGTGTGTGTGTGTGTGTGTCTGTGTGTGTGTGCGTGTGTGTGTGTGTGTGTGTGTGTGTGTGTGTGTGTGTGTGTGTGTGTGTGTGTGTGTGTGTGTGTGTGTGAGAGAGAGGGTGTGTGGGGTGTGTGTGTGTGTGTGTGTGTGTGTGTGTGTGAGAGAGAGAGTGTGCACGCGTGTGCGGTTTGCACATTTTCCTCATGTCAGTGTGGGTTTTCTCTGGGTACTGTGGTTTCCTCCCACTGTCTTAACACATGCTGACTGGGTTTGTTGGTATATCTAAACTGTGTGTGTGTGTGCGCGTGTGCGCCTGGCTGCTTGTTCCCTGTAATATATCCCAAACAGCAGCAGCCCCTACAGGACACTGTGGTTACTGCAGCTCGATAGATGACATTCAGTGGCAGGCCAAAGTTATCGTCTCTCTCAGCATGTCTGCTAATGATGTGGCCTGATCACGTCATTAGTGCAAGTCCTCAGGGTGCTGGGGTGAAATATCTGGGCCTGCGGGGCGCGTACAGAATGTGTCTCTGAATAACATTAGCCCAGGGGAGGTGTTGGGTTGTCTGTGCCAAGAGTTCATCGAACATCCTCGTCAACTGTCATCTACTTTATTTACACCTGTTATGTCCTGCTTAAGACTTCCCCTGCTTAAGACTTTTGAAGAGTTGAATTCTCAAGTGCTTATTGGCTGTTTTCAGAGAAGTTTAGAAAGGAACATCCATTCAAATTGAGGAAGTACAAACTTGACAAACGGAAAAATGATATATACAAGGAAATGGTCTATGTTAATTATATTTGAGATATCACCAATATTTTGGCTTCTGCCTCTGAGTAGAGAGAACCTGACCTCAATTCTATGTTTTTAAATATTTTTTCAAATAAAAAAGTAAGTGCTGGCCTCCCGGGTGGTCTAGCAGTTACAACGTTCGACGCTGGCCACTGTGACCGGGGTTCGATTCCACCGGCCGCGCCAGTATCGGCTGGCTGGGAGTGCCACTAGGGGGCGGCAATTGGTTGTCTGCCCCAGGGAGGGGGGAGGGAAGCTGATATGAGTTCACTGCGTACAGGAGTGGCTCTGTGTACCGGAGTTACAGTCTACGGCTTGGCGGGCGAGTGCCGGCTCGGATGAGGTGGTACATCGCCTTTGTCACTGCCGGTCTCAGGGCTACGGCAGCGAACTCACAATATGAGAGGGAGGGTTGACATTAAAAGAGAGGGTGTAATTGGCTACTAAATTGGGAGAAAATGGGGAAAAAAATCAGGAACAAAAAGTCTTTTAAAAAAAAACAAAAAATGTAAGTGCCCTTCAATCCATATTGTACGGTCCAGACGTGCCTTGAAACTCTGGTTTGAGAGAAGCGCTCAGATGCCAGTTCCAGCTCTCTCTCCGTCCAGTGCATTTGCTCTCCTTCTGAGATTCATCGATGCATTTGGACTAAATCCAGCTTGGGAATTGGGGCCATAAGTTCCCCATTTTCACAAACAGGAAATGACACGCTGAAGTGAGACTTGGCGCGGAAGGCTGCCGCGGAAGGCTGCTGTGTCGTCTTTGGCAGAGGCAGGCCGGCTCTTTCTGGAAGCAGTCCTAAGAGCTGAAGGGTCCACGGCTGCTTTTCAGCGTTAGAGCTGCCTGTGTAATCAGCTGGGCTCCTCCAGTGTGAAAGACATACTAATTAAGCAGCCAGTCAGAGGGGCCCGGGCGAGAGCAGCTTGTTAGCGGCGCAGCCACATACAGCACTCCCTCTTGAGCTCCTTCACGGCCGACCCTTTGGAGAGGTGTGCGGCTCTTTCCTTGGGATGTGGCACAACGCAGTGCTTGAGAAAGTGGCAGAATACTGCGTCTGCCCTAAACCAGGACGTGCTGTTTATCGAGTCGAGTATTTGCTTTCTGTTAGAGGATTTTGGCTGGTGCCATTCGGCAGTGTTAAAGCTGTGTCTGGATGTGGTGTTTGCTTGGTTGGGGGAGCTTGGTTTGATTGGTGCCTTGGTGCAATGCTTGGTTTGGTTGGTGCTGTGGGACGATGCTTGGTGCGATGTCTGACTGGCAATAGATTGTGCTGGGAGTAGTATTTGTAGCAGTGTTTGGTTTTGGTTAGTGGTGTGCCGTGGTGTGGTGTGGTGTGGTGTGGTGTGGTGTGTGTCTGTTAGTGTGTGATCCTCCTGGCCCTCTGTGTAACACTGCCCATGACCGCGACCGTGCTCTTTCTGCCCTGCAGTATGTGTACCCAGCTGACCGCAGGGCGCTGACCGCTGGGATCCCGGTTCAGACCGCCAGCACACAGAGCCTGCAGGGGAAGACGGTGAGTGAGAGAGCAGGAGAGCCCTGCCCACATAGAGCCCTGAGACTTTAGAGTACAAACACACACACAGGCAAGCTAATACTCTCACATACATACATACACACACACACACACACACACACACACACACACACAGGCAAACTGATACTCTCACATACACACACACACACACACACACACACACACAGGCAAACTGATACTCTCACATACACACACACACACACACACACACACACACACACACACTCAATTAATATTCACACACACACAGGCAAACTAACTCTCTCTCGCACACACACACACACACACACACACTCACACTCACAGGCAAAATAATACTCTCACACACACACAGACACATACAGGCAAACCATCTCTCTTACACACACACACACACTCATAGGCAAAATAATACTCACACAGACACACACACACACACACACATACAGGCAAACTAACTCTCTCTCTCACACACACACACACACACACACACACACACACACACAAACTGATGCAGGGAAACTAACATTCTTTCTCTCACACACAAACACACACACTCACACTCACAGCCAAACTAATACTCACACACACTCACACACATGGGCAAACTAACACTCTATCACACACTCACACACACACACACCCCTCTGTATATGTACTACTGTGACTGAAGAAACTGATCTGGAGTCAGTCTGGTTTCTCAGGCCTGTCGGATCACCTGCCATTGCTTTCACCGCAAAGGTGACATTTTGGCCGACGCCCTTATACTTGCAGTGGGAATTCCATTTATGTGCTGCAGGATAATCTCTTAACAAACAGCATCGCTGCCCCCTCTGTCCACTGAACCACACTGCCCCCCTCTGTCCACTCCACCACACTGCCCCCCTTCTGTCCACTCCACCACACTGCCCCCCCTGTCCACTCCACCACACTGCCCCCCTGTCCACTCCACCACACTGCCCCCTCTGTCCACTCCACCACACTGCCCCCTGTCCACTCCACCACACTGCCCCCCCTGCCCACTCCACCACACTGCCCCCCTGTCCACTCCACCACACTGCCCCCCCCCTGCCCACTCCACCACACTGCCCCCTGTCCACTCCACCACACTGCCCCCTCTGTCCACTACCTGCCCCCTGTCCACTCCACCACCAGCCCCCCCCTGTCCACTACACCACACTGTTTGGGTTGGTATAGCCTGGCTCGGTTCAGTGTGGGCCAGCCCAGTCCAGTGGAGACAGAGTGGGAGGGGCTCTGGGGTTGGAGAGGTGTGGCTCAGTCTAACTCTGTCATCCCCTCCCCCAGCCTGAGGAGCTGACCCTGCTGCTCATCAAACTGCGCCGCCAGCAGGCCGACCTCAGCAGCGCGCGCCAGCACACTCTCGCACAGCTCCTGCAGCTCAATCTCGATGCCACCAACCCAAAGGTCAGAGGTCATCCTGTGTGTGCCCATGTGCCATGTGCCATCCTCACATTCACCAGCCACTGCTCACCCGGGGGGGCCAAAGATGCCCTGGTGTCCGAATTCACCGTCGTTAGACAGGGCCGGTTAACGTGCCGTGTTGCTCGTTAAACAGGAAGTCTGGTCGGAGGAGGGATGGAGGTTGAACAGCTCACCACAGCCAGCTTGGGTCGCCTCTCTATTCCGTTGTGCCGGAAAAGCGAACCCCCAGCCCTTCTTTTTACATGTCCTTTCTTCCTCTTTGTGGTTTTACTGTTACGTGATGGCTGCAGTGGGAGTACGCTGCTCTCAGATTCTGACCACCGTTAACCCTCGAAGAGTTCCGCAGCGCTTTGGCTGTAATCGTGAAGTTCAGCGCCGAAAATAGGACGCTCGAGAATTTATAATTGCAGGGAAAGGCCATCCATACCCTGTGCCTCAAAAGAGGCCACAGAAGTACAAATTCAAATGAATTATTTTCTCCTTACAAACTTTTCTCTGGGAACTGTAATGAGCTGGAAAGTTTTGAGAAGAAAGAATGCTGTGAGAAAGGTGTCCGGCGCAGCGGCAAGCATTTCAGACAAACGCTTTCATCATCTGATGCTGCTGCTGCTGGATACAGCCTGTACTGTAAAGAAGCAGAAAGCTTGAGTATTCATCTCAGAAGCAGGAATAGTCTGGAAAAGCAGGGTGCTCCCAGCGTTTGGGGAGAGGTGCAGCTGCCCTGCAGATGAGATGTCAAACCGAGGTCCTGACTCATTAAAGGTCCCGTGGCAAAGAGTTAAGAGTGTCACTATCTAAGAGTGTTAATCTTACCCCTTACTGTTAATTGGCGAATCCCCTGCATTCCCTGCCCACCCTATTTTACTAGGTGACCGCTGTAAAACGAGTGTTTGCAGTTGCGTCTTTCTGGCTCATCGCTAGATACATAAAACAAAGTAAAGTGGTTCTCTGTGGCTCAGTTGGTAGAGCACAGCGTTGGCAACGCTTAGGTTGTGGGTTCAATCCCCACTGGGGCCACATATACTGAAAAATGTATACATTCACTACTGTAAGTCGCTTTGGATAAAAGCGTCTGCTAAATGGCGTATATTATTATATTAAAAAGAGCTTATATGACTTTAGACGCTCAGGTAGGACATTGGCTCCAGGCTCATAGCCGAGTCTTTTGAGTCCTTGGTGCTGAAAAGGTTAACGGTGAAACCACTCCAGTTGTGGGTGACATCGCCAATCCGATGGTAGCTCTGCTTTGTGGCCGGAATGCAATGGGCTTTTTCTTTTTCCTTTTTCAGATTTTTTTTCCTGTTTTTCTCCCAATTTAGTGGCCAATCGTACCCTCTATTTATTTCGATTTGCCCTCCCCACACAAACTCGCTGCTTGTCTCTACGAGGCAAGCTAATTCTCAGAGGGCAGCGAACTCCGCTTCTTTCGAGACGGAATTCACCCACCCACGTTCTGGAGACTCGCTTACTCGCTTCTCAGTGAGTTCATGCCGGCTCACCCTCCCCCTCCTCCTGCGGGCGAACAGCCAAACGCCCCCCCTCCAATCGGGGCTCCCACCAGGGCCGGTCTGGTACAGTCGGGCTTCGAACCGCGACCGTGATAGGCAGCTCACACTTGTAAAGGACCAGCCAATATGGGTGCATTAGACTGCTACACTATCGGAGGCCCCCTCAATGTGCTTTTTCAAAGACAGTCTGCTGTGTTCATTCATAAACATCTGATGTGATTAGGTATTTTTGCATCAGTGCTGTTGTGAGTATTATGACGCGTGGTGGTGGTGGTGAATATTGTGGCGTAGATTGTTTTCCATGATGCTCATGTCACAGACTCCCTCGCCATGTTTCCTGTTGACGGGGGGGCGTTGCATGGTGGTTATGTCACATCTTATACACTGCGTCTCATGCGTGTTGCAGTGTGTTCTGCAGGGTGTGTTGCTGAGTGTTCTGCAGGGTGTGTTGACCTGTCACCTGCCATACATCCATTGTGTGTAGCTCACTGATCTCTGGACAGTAGATTGTAGTTGTGTTTCTTCTTCTGTTCTTCAGGCAATCTCCTGTTGAAGTGTTTTGTTTCCTATTAACTGCTGGTCTGTCTCTGTTCTTACTACCTCCCTCCCTCCTCCTTCCCTCTGTCTCTCTCTCTCTCTCTCTCTTTTTCTCCTCCTTCTGTCTCTGCTGCCGCTGATGCTAGAATGAGATCCTCTCCCATCACCTGCAAAGGAACCTCCTTTTTCTGGACAGCCAGGTGGGAGAAAGTGCCGTGTGCTTGTGTCAGAACCCCGCAGGGAATAAGTCTCTCTCCTAGCCGAGGCTGGCTGTGTGTGCTTTTTAAAAGTCACTGGTTTTCAGGCCTTGCGCGCCTGTCTTGTACCTCTCTGCTATAAGCCTGGCGAAAGCTCTGAGTGATCAACTGTCCACATTTCTGGCGTGTAACCCATAATTTTCGGTTACAGATAACGTCACCCCAGTGATGGGGGGGTCTACAGGTGGAGGTAGCTGGTTAAGGTGCCTGTGTAAACAGAGTGACAGCCCTGCTTCACTCTGGCCTGCATGGAAAGTGATCCAGGTGTTGTGAAATGGCTCAGAAATGGGGGGAAAAAAACACCATTAGAACTGATGGTCTTAAGCGATGTCACCGGTTTACTTCCAAACTCCTAGCGTAGCCTCCTCACCGGGTGCTGTAGCTATGCTAACTCCTAGCGTAGCCTCCTCAACGGGTGCTGTAGCTATGCTAACTCCTAGTGTAGCCTCCTCAACGGGTGCTGTAGCTATGCTAACTCCTAGCATAGCCTCCTCAACAGGTCCTGTAGCTATGCTAACTCCTAGCATAGCGTCCTCAACGGGTGCTGTAGCTATGCTAACTCCTAGCGTAGCCTCCTCAATGAGTGCTGCAGCTATGCTTACTCCTAGCGTAGCCTCCTCAACGGGTGCTGTAGCTATGCTAACTCCTAGTGTAGCCTCCTCAACAGGTGCTGTAGCTATGCTAACTCCTAGTGTAGCCTCCTCAACAGGTGCTGTAGCTATGCTAACTCCTAGTGTAGCCTTCTCAACAGGTGCTGTAGCTATGCTAACTCCTAGTGTAGCCTCCTCAACAGGTGCTGTAGCTATGCTAACTCCTAGTGTAGCCTCCTCACCGAGTGCTGTAACTATGCTAACTCTTAGCGTAGCCTGCTTAACGTGTGCTGTAGCTATGCTAACTCTTAGCGTAGCCTCCTCAACAGGTGCTGTAGCTATGCTAACTCCTAGCGTAGCCTGCTCAACGGGTGCTGTAGCTATGCTAACTTATGCTAGCTCGCCAGGAGAGTGGTTGAGGAGCAGGAGGAGGTTGTGTGCGTCAAACACATCACACTTACGCATCACGCAAAGCACCCTCTGAGGATGTGAGCAATCTCTCCTGTTACCTCTCTGGTGGGGCAAGTGTACCTGTCGAAGGTTGGGTGCCCAGACGCTAGGCCGAGAGTCTCAGTAGATCTCTCGAGACCCTGAGCATCTGGAGTCTGAGACCATGCAGAGACCAAGGGACACAGATGGAGAGAAAGAGAGAGAGAGAGAGAGAAATAAGAGAAGTGCATTTCTTCTATCATAATATGATATATAATTATTCTTAAGTTATATTATTTTATGATTATTTGTTTCCTGGGATTTAGTTGCTGGGATTTCTTTGGGACATTTGACATGTTGACATTATTTGTGATTTGCTGTTGTAGTGCAGCATGCTGTAACACAGAAAACGGCAGCTTCTCCTTTATGAATCATTCAAACGCTGCTCTCTGAGCCCCCAAAGCCCTGCGAGGCCCTGACAGCAGCATTAAAGCAGATTCATGGGGCCTCACAGCCACACCGGGCCATGCAGTGAGTTACGGATGGGCTTTTATTTACAAAGCTCATCTTAAATTTAGTCTTTTTTTAAATGTCACTTCATAAACTCGCCAAGTAGCTGTATTTTGCATGTTATGCCTTTTTAAAAGGGAACAAAAACATTGAAGTATTATGTTGCATCGATTTCTCCCTCACTAAAATTGTGATGTAAAACAGAATAAACGCCAACAGATGACTGTATTCACAGTCTTTTCAGAGGCTACTATAGACATTGCAGCACATCACAGGGCTAAAGATTCAGCCAAAACACAGTTGTGTAGAGTCAGCGTAGAAGCAGAGGACGTGTCACACCACCCACTAAACCTCGTCTTCCCACAATGCACTCCTCCTCTGTTCCTCTTTTTTTTAACATACACTCTTCTGCAGACTACTGTTGTGTTCCCCTCTTTATTTGTTCTTCCTTGTCTGCAGATTCTGCATTCAGAGCATTCATGCATTAGGTGTAAAGGACTGATGGTTACACACACACACACACACACACACACACACAGGAAATCTTATTCCCAGTACATTTGCAAATTATCTGAAGTTCATGATTAATAAGTAACAGTGGATTTATTAACAATGTTCTGGTTTCGTTGGGCTTTTATAAATCAGGACAAAAGCATTTTCGCAGATTACAGGTCTATGTGTGTAACTACTATTTACAAAACTCCAGCTTTGCCAGTGTGAGTAAGCTTTTCAGAGGCTTCAGGTCTGTGGGACTGAACTCCCATTGTCACCAGCATTATCATGATATTAGACCTTTAAATGTGCGTGCTGTATATGTTTTAAATAATCTTTATAGCGATAGACGTCAAATTGAGTGAAGTGTTTTTATTTTTAGTTATTCAGCCCCCCTATGCTGGAATGGGTCCACCACTGCTGTTTAAATGAACTCTGCTCGATTATTGGATCTTCCCCACAAATGTTCTCATTTTGATATTTTACCATCATTTCAGGAAACCAAACTTGACAAAAACTGTTGTGAATACTCTATCGGGTTTTTGTTTTTTGCAATAAAAAGGACACTCATGTGTCTCACAATGGCTCACATAAAGTATGTGACAACTCTTTGGTTTAGATAAGACTGCACACATTCTGTGCTTTACCCTGGTTGGCTGAAGTCAGTATGTTGCCATGGCATCACTATGGGGACTTCTGTGTGGGCATGTCAGTTAATGTCTCTCTGACTGACAGAAAGAGATGCAGCAATCATTAGGATGTTTGATAATGTTGTTACCACTGATTTCACTTGATTTTGTAGAATTGTTTTCTGCTATTGAGTATGTTTGCAGAATATTTCTGCTATTGTGTTTTGTGATTTATCTACTTTGGTGGTACAAATAATTATTTGCCGTGCTGGTAAAGCTAATTTGATGTGGGATTTGAATTTCAAAGGGAGGGAGAGGGGGAGAGAGAGTGATTGACAGTTGAAAGGGCCTGTGTTGTATTCTGTAAACTGATGGTGTGTGTCTTTGTGTGTTTGTGTGTGTGGGATACATTGTTTTTTTGTGTGTCTGTTTGGGTGTGTGTGTGTGTGTGTGTGTGCATGTTGCATGTGTGGGTGTGTGTGCGTGCGTGTGTTTGCCCTCTCCTCTCCTCTTTCCAATCTGAAATAGATGAAAGAGAATGACCCTCTGATCTTCATGAGTCACACAATGATTGAGAACTCTGCTCCACGGCCCCAACTGTACCAGCAAGTAAGGTCCTGGCCAATCAACGGCTTCCCTGCTTCCTGTGTGTCATCAAGCCAAAAGACCACCCCTCCCACCTCCCCTCCTTTTTTAAATCAGCAACTCTTGAGTTCAGTCCACTGTCCTCATGACCTTTTATTCAATCTTTTGTTCTTGTATCTTCATCCATAGCTTACTGTGTTTTTATTGCTGGGATTGCGTCACCATTGGCATGGCTGGTGGGTGTATGCTACACTCGCTACATGGGAAACGAGCCTTCCATCTCTCGTTGTGGGCGGGAGCGGGACAGTGTCATAGGTCCCAGCCCTCTTGGAGTTCGCTGAAGGTCGTTCAGAGGTCAAACTAGTGGGACTCTTGATTGCTGCACTATCATCGCCAGCATTGCTTCTCTGCCACTTTTTTTCCACCGCTGGGTGTAAAAGTGCTGCCGTCACTGCGCTCCTCCACCAAACCCCTTCCGTACGACGCCATCACAACGCACATCCCCATCCGCACATGTGCAGCCCAGAGGGGGACGGCTGTCGCACAGTCAGCCATCTTTATCCCTGTCTTCAGCATGCTCACTGTGGAATGTCTCCAAATGTGCCTGTTCAGCAGACCATACACTGATGGAGCTTTATATCACCGTTTGACAACGCTTTGTATGTGTGTGGGTTTTTGCGTGTTTGTATTTGCCGAGACGCAACGGGTGGCAGTGTAGTGTAATGGTTAGGGAGCTGGACTTGCAACTCAGAGATTGCAGGTTTGATTCCCAGGTGGGGGCACTGCCGTTGTACCCTTCAGCAAGGTACTTAACCCGAATTGCTTCAGTAAAATATACATTTGATATTTCCAGCTGTCTAAATGGATTGCATGTACAAAATGTAACATTGTGTAAGTGGCTCTGGATAAGAGCGTCCGCTAAATGCCTGTAATGCAATGCAAACTGAACCTTAGTCCAAATGCGGTTTGAAATGATTAGGTCCTTTACTCAAAAAGTCAATTTGTCTTTTGTACCCTGGACTTCTAGATTTGACTGTGATGTAATTTGTTGAAGGAATAATGAAGTGTGTATTTCAGCTCTTCATGAGGCTAAGTGGTTGTTAAGTGCTGGCGTTTATGTGGCTGCGAGAGCTTCCAGTGCTGGAATAATGAGGAGAGGACAGGGGCAATGGGTTAGAGCTGCTTGGACGCCCTTTAACTCCGATGCACAGCAGTAGATGGAGGCGTTTGGATAACGTGCAGCAGTGTGTCCCGGGGGCAGAGAGGAAAATGCGCTCGGAACCAGGACGTTGCTGGTTTGAATCCCACTGCAGTTCTACCCTTGAGTTGAGGCTCTGAACCTGAGTTGCCTGTGTACAGTACCTAGCTGCATAGATGGGTAAATGGCGATAACTGCTTTGCCTGTGATAATGGCATCTGCTGAGAAGATGCAACGCAAGGCAGCAGCTCTGTGATGTGCTCCTACAGGAAGAGGTGGGCTGCTCTGGCCATCAAGCTTTTGAACGTGCTTTGCATTCAGTTCAGTCGGCATCCAAACCTCCCTCGCCTCAGTTCACATCAGATGCCCCCCCATGCAAACGACTGGCCTTCAGTCCTGTACCCAGGCTGGTGATGGTATCCATGGTGCTTTGCTGTTGAAAGATTTGGCCCTGTTTGCATTGGTTGGTAGATGCCCGTGGCGTGATAGACCCAGAGGTGTGTTTTAGACGTGAGCCCTGTGCAGTCTCAGGGAGTGTGTTTGTGTGTGTGTGTGTGTGTGGGTGTGTGTGTGTGTGTGTGTGTGTGTGGGCGGGGGTGAGTGGGTTTTGCCTCTCTGATCACCGCTGTTTCTTGTAGACTGTCACGGAGGACTACCGGGACAAAGCCTACGTCTACAGACAGGACGAGCTCGACATTGACGTGAGTACACACCCGGATACCTTTACCTTTGAATTGTGGCTACAGATTTACCTACAGGGTCCTAGTTTAACTATGTGGTTGCTCCTAGCACCTAGGAACTGTACTTCCCGCTAGGGTGGCTTTCAGCTAAACTGTTCTTGACTACGGTTAACACTTTGTTGTATGTCGCTCTGGATAAGAGGCCAAATGCCTGTAATGTAATGTAATGTAATGTAATGGATAGAGGCCAAACGCTACCCCCCCGTGTTTCACACACCACATTTCATATGGAAAACCAGTTGAGCTTTTTCCCCATACAAAAGTGTGCAGATAAACACATCTTCATCTCATTTGTCCCCCATTTGCATCTGTGGAAGCTTCATATCTCCCTCCTGACTCCATGTACGTGCCTGTGTGTGTCTCTGCTGATCGTACACCTCATACCATAATGCTGCAGACAAATTAGCAGTGGTGCTTTTTATACACAGAGGTGAAATGTGCCCCCCCATGGTGATGCATCACTGCGAGCCCCCTCCGCTCAGCTCCGGACTTTGACAGCGATGTAATTCAGAGGCTTGTATCGACCTTGACAGACTCAGTAGAAACTGTCAGCTTGTTGATAAACAATTTCAGGTAAAACGTGGTGGAACAAAATAGATGAATCCCTGCTGGAGAGTCTCAGAATTAAAGTGGCTCCTGTAATTGCCTACTCCCAAATTGCTTATGAAGTGAGGAGCGGCAGGGCCGTTTAGCATAATTGGCGAAGTTAAAGAAGAAAAAAAAACTTAACTTTTGAAAGAAAAAAACTAAACCTTTAGAAAAGAACGGTACTCACTGTCCTAATTCTTAAATTCTCTGCAAAGAGGGAACAAATAATAGATTTTTGAACAGTCACCTTGTTTTTTTTTCCCCCGGCAGAAAATGTTTTTTTTTAGCTCCGGTTAGGTGCACACTGTAAATACTATTTGTCTATTTTTGGTCTGACAGCTTTAGAGAACAGCTGCCCTCTAAAACTTTTAAAACATTACTTTTCTGATGATTCTTTTTCTCTCTCTCTCTTTTTCCCCAATTTGGAATCGTCAATTGTACCTCTGGAGTTTCCGCTATGCTACACGCACCTGGGGCGCGCGCCAGATTCACAGCGATTCATTCACTCACACCAGACTCAGAGCCAGGGACTATTTTACACCCATCTGATGAAGGTCAAGGTGGCCAAAACGTCCATGTTTTTAACAATAAAGTCAACTTCAATATTTTCATACGCACGAGTCTCGCACCTTTTTTCCCTACCTATACACCCTACAGTCCACACAGTACTACAGGAGAGTTAGGGCTGCTCAGAGTAGAAGCACATCTCTAACTGGCAAACACAGGAAGTCTTGTGGGCACCGGGGGTGCTGCTGGGAGGAGCTAATGTGGCAATGACTTCAGAGGCCAAAATTTCATCGTTTTCTTTCCAGTAAAAACATTGACTTGTAACCAGCCGCTGCTGAAAATGGCAGAAATTGAATTCCACGCACAGACAGAGAGAGAGAGAGAGAGAGAGAGAGAGAGAGAGAGAGAGAGAGAGAGAGAGGGATGCCAGGGGAGGATATTGTTTCACCACAGAGGTTTAGAAGAATGAGCGGGCACACAAACACCCCTCCCACCGCGTTGTGTTCCCTCCCCTGAGGCCTCTCATAGTTTCCCTGGTCTGAGAGCCCTCTTTCATCAGTGTGTCAAAAACGTATTTCTTTTTTAATAATTTTTGTTTCTGATTTTTTTTCCCATTTTCTCCCAATTTGGTAGCCAATCAGACCCGCTATTTAAGTCAATCCCCCCTAGTAATATGAGTTCGCTGCCGTAGTCCTGCGACCGGTAGCGACACGCGACCTGACGCCTCTTCCAAGACGGCACTCGCCCAAGTATCAACCGTAACCCGGTATACTGCAGGGCCACTCTTATGCGCAGCGAATCTCATGTCTGCTTCCCTCCCCCCTGGGGCAGACAGCCAATCGCTGCTCCTGGCCAGAGCCGACTCTGAGCGAGACGGGGAATTGAACCCCGGTCTCCGTGGCCAGCGTCGGACGTTGTAACCACTGGGCCACGCGGGAGGCCTCAAAAACGTATTTCTGAGCAAACGTAGCGCTTGTGAGAACTCAGACATCACCGTGCCTCACTAACCACCTCGTACCCATAGCAACCTATGATCTGCCTGCTGATCGCTCGCCCCTAAACCCTGAGGGACAGCCCATGATTAATTCACACGCGCTAGACAGGGTGTGAAATGAGCCTCTTCTCACCCTACAGTGAACACCGCTCAGCTCGTTGAGAAGTACATTGCAAACTCATCGCTTCTCATATATATATATATACTTGGATCTACTGGTGTTCAGTAGAGAGGAGCTTCTTAGCCTTTTGTGCTCTGTCTGTCTGACATCACTTGAAGTGGGAATCTGAGCACTGTGACATCACTTAGGGTGTGAATCTGAACACTGTGACATCACTTGGAGTGTGACTCTGGGCACTGTGACATCACTTGAAGTGGGAATCTGAACACTGTGACATCACTTGGAGTGTGAATCTGGGCACTGTGACATCACTTGAAGTGTGAATCTGAACACTGTGACATCACTTGGAGTGTGACTCTGAACACTGTGACACTGTGTGACTCTCACTGTGACCTCACTTGGAGTGTGAATCTGAACACTGTGACATCACCTGAAGTGTGAATCTGAACACTGTGACATCACTTGGAGTGTGAATCTGGGCACTGTGACCTCACCTGACCTCTGCCCTGTGACCTCACTTGACCTCTGCCCTGTGACCTCACCTGACCTCTGCCCTGGTGAAGCTGCAGGTGAAGCTGTGCAGGCTGTGTGAGCAGGACAAAGTGGTGCGCACGCAGGAGCAGAAACTGCAGCAGCTCTACAGAGAGAAGGTGTGTGATCCCGTGTGTGTGATGTGTGTGTGTGTGTGTGTGTGCGTGCGTGCGTGAGTGTGTGTGATGTGTGTGTGTGTGTGTGTGTGTGCGTGCGTGTGTGTGTGTGTGAAGTCCTGCCAGAGCTCAGTGTTTGTGTAGTGACATTTGGGGCCGGGCAGGAGGTGAAGGAAGAAGCCTTTCAGGAGGAGCTCAGAAACCTGGCCTCACGGCCCTAACGCACCACACTTTGGCTGGTCACCCGTCTCTACCAGACCGGCCCTGGTCGTCAGCCCCGATCGGAGGCGTGGGCGTTTGGCTGTCCGCCTCTGGGGGAGGGGGGGTGAGGCTGAGTCCATGGAGGAGCAGGAGTCCGTGGTAGAGTTCTGTCTCTGAAGAGGCGGATCTATTGGCCCGGAAGGAGTGTCTCGACCCGGAGGACAGGCGGCGGACTCGTGGGGGAGGATGAATTGAGATAAATAGAGGGTATAATTGGAAACCAAATTGGGAGAAAAACTGGAAAAATGAGAAATAATGTTTTGGAGAACCCCAGCCTCACACAGATTAGCTGTAGCGCACAGTCTTGTGGCCCGTAACGTTCAGTTGAAAGGAGAGCGTTCCTCTCCTGCCTCAGCGTTATTGCTGGAGGAACAGCGGGGTCCCGGGTTACACTGTCCACAGCTGATTAGTGAGTGGAGCGGCGCTCATTAGAGTGAGCAGGCAGGCGCGCGCGCTGCGCTGTCTGGCATTTATAACGAGTCTCTGGTCCGTTCCCAAGCGCAGAGCGTCTCTCTGACCCCAGCATGGAGGCTCAGCTCTGCCTGGAAAATGTGTGAGCAGCTAAATCTGGGTCTGTGGTGTTAGAGCTGAAGAGTTATATTTGTCCCTTGGAGTTGTGTTGTAGCAGCGGTCGTGATAATGTTGTGGTGCTGGTGGTTATGGGGTTGTGATGGTGTTGAGGTAGGTGTGATGGTGTTGGGGTGAGGGTAAATGTGTTGGGGTGAGGGTAAATGTGTTGGGGTAGGTGTGACAGTGTTGGGGTGTGTGTAGTGTTGGAGTGTATTGGGGTGTTGGGGTGACTGTGTTGAGGTGAGGGTGTTGAGGTGTTGAGGTGAGGGTAACTGTGTTGGGGTAGGTGTGATGGTGTGACAGTGTGTAACTGTGTTGGGGTGAGGGTAACTGTGTTGGGGTGAGGGTAACTGTGTTGGGGTGAGGGTAACTGTGTTGGGGTGAGGGTAACTGTGTTGGTGTGTGTGTAGTGTTGAAGTGGATTGGGGTAGGTGTGATGGTGTTTGGGTAGGTGTAACTGTGTTGGGGTAGGTGTGACGGTGTGACAGTGTGTAACTGTGTTGGGGTGAGGGTAACTGTGTTGGGGTAACTGTGTTGGGGTGAGGGTAACTGTGTTGGTGTGAGGGTAACTGTGTTGGGGTGAGGGTAACTGTGTTAGGGTGAGGGTGTTGAGGTGTTGGGGTGAGGGTGTTGAGGTGTTGGGGTGAGGGTAACTGTGTTGGGGTAGGTGTGATGGTGTGACAGTGTGTAACTGTGTTGGGGTAACGGTGTTGGGGTAACTGTGTTGGGGTAACTGTGGTTGGGTAACTGTGTTGGGGTAACGGTGTTGGGGTAGGTGCGATGGTGTTGGGGTAACGGTGTTGGGGTAACTGTGTTGGGGTCCTGTGCAGCACACCCTGGAGACGGCGCTACTCTCTGCCAGCCAGGAGATAGAGCTGAGCGCGGGAGACCAGATGGCGCTGCAGAGTGTGGTGCAGCAGAGAGACCTGCTACAGAGCGGCCTACTGAGCACATGCAGAGAGCTGTCCCGCGTCAACGCTGTGAGTCCCACACACACACACACACTCATATATACACATATACACATACACACACACACACACACACACACACACACACACACACACACACACACACACACTACCATACACACACACTCACACACACACACACACTAACATACACTAACATACACACTACCATACACACACACGCTCATATACACTCATACACACTCACACACACACACTCACACTCACACATACACACAGACACACACACACAGACACACACAAAACCTCACACTAGACACACAGACTAACACTAACATCATCACGTCCACACCAACAGCACAGCTTTCTCTCCCCATCTCTCCCTCTCCACAGAGTCTGGAGAGGTCATGGAGGGAATATGACCGCATGGAGTCTGACGTCACACTGGTCAGGAACAATCTCCTGGAGCAGCTGGAGGTTCTGGGGACGCCTCAGGTACACACCTATTAGAGACACTATACTCAGATACACACACCTATTAGAGACACTATACTCAGGTACACACCTATTAGAGACACTATACTCAGATACACACACCTATTAGAGACACTATACTCAGATACACACCTATTAGAGACACTATACTCAGACACACACCTATTAGAGACACTATACTCAGATACACACACCTATTAGAGACACTATACTCAGATACACACCTATTAGAGACACTATACTCAGATACACACACCTATTAGAGACACTATACTCAGATACACACACCTATTAGAGACACTATACTCAGATACACACCTATTAGAGACACTATACTCAGATACACACACCTATTAGAGACACTATACTCAGATACACCTATTAGGACACTATGCTCAGATACACACCTATTAGAGACACTATACTCAGACACACACACTATTAGAGACACTATGCTCAGGTACTATTAGAGACACTATACTCAGATACACACACCTATTAGAGACACTATACTCAGATACACACCTATTAGAGACACTATACTCAGATACACACCTATTAGAGACACTATACTCAGATACACACCTATTAGATACACACCTATTAGAGACACTATACTCAGATACACACCTACACTATACTCAGATACACACCTATTAGAGACACTATACTCAGATACACACCTATTAGAGACACTATACTCAGATACACACCTATTAGAGACACTATACTCAGATACACACCTATTAGAGACACTATACTCAGATACACACCTATTAGAGACACTATACTCAGATACACACCTATTAGAGACACTATACTCAGATACACACCTATTAGAGACACTATACTCAGACACACACCTATTAGAGACACTATACAGATACACACCTATTAGAGACACTATACTCAGATACACACCTATTAGAGACACTAGAGACACTAGACTCAGATACAGATACACCTATTAGAGACACTATACTCAGACACACACCTATTAGAGACACTATACTCAGATACAAGGTACACACACTCTTTAGAGACACTATACTCAGATACACACACCTATTAGAGACACTATACTCAGATACACACACCTATTAGAGACACTATACTCAGATACACACACCTATTAGAGACACTATACTCAGATACACACCTATTAGAGACACTATACTCAGATACACACCTATTAGAGACACTATACTCAGATACACACCTATTAGAGACACTATATACCATAGCTCACACCTATTAGAGACACTATACTCAGATACACACCCATTAGAGACACTATACTCAGATACACACACCTATTAGAGACACTATACTCAGGTAAACACACCTATTAGAGACACTATACTCAGATACACACCTATTAGAGACACTATACTCAGACACACACCTACACTATACTCAGATACACACCCATTAGAGACACTATACTCAGATACACTATTAGAGACAGATACACACCTATTAGAGACACTATACTCAGATACACACCTATTAGAGACACTATACTCAGATACACACCTATTAGAGACACTATACTCAGATACCTACACACACTATTAGAGACACTACACACACACCTATTAGAGACACTATACTCAGATACACACACTATTAGAGACACTATACTCAGATACACACCTATTAGAGACACTATACTCAGATACACACCTATTAGAGACACTATACTCAGATACACACCTACTAGAGACACTATACTCAGATACACACCTATTAGAGACACTATACTCAGATACACACCTATTAGAGACACTATACTCAGATACACACCTATTAGAGACACTATACTCAGATACACACCTATTAGAGACACTATACTCAGGTACACACACCTATTAGAGACACTATACTCAGATACACACCTATTAGAGACACTATACTCAGATACACACCCTATTAGAGACACTATACTCAGATACACACCTATTAGAGACACTATACTCAGATACACACACCTATTAGAGACACTATACTCAGATACACACACCTATTAGAGACACACACCTATTAGAGACACTAGACACTATACTCAGATACACTATTAGAGACACTATACTCAGACACACACACACCCATTAGAGACACACTATACCAGATACACACCTATTAGAGACACTACCCTATTAGAGACACTATACTCAGATACACACCTATTAGAGACACTATACTCAGATACACACACCTATTAGAGACACTATACTCAGATACACACACCTATTAGAGACACTATACTCAGACACACACACCTATTAGAGACACTATACTCAGGTACACACCTATTAGAGACACACTATACACACCTATTAGAGACACTATACTCAGATACACACTATTAGAGACACTATACTCAGATACACACCTATTAGAGACACTATACTCAGATACACACTATTAGACACTATAGACACACCTATTAGAGACACTATACTCAGATACACACCTATTAGAGACACTATACTCAGGTACACACCTATTAGAGACACTATACTCAGGTACACACACCTATTAGAGACACTATACTCAGATACACACCTATTAGAGACACTATACTCAGATACACACCTATTAGAGACACTATACTCAGATACACACACCTATTAGAGACACACTATACTCAGACACACACCTATTAGAGACACTATACTCAGATACACACCTATTAGAGACACTATACTCAGATACACACCTATTAGAGACACTATACTCAGATACACACTATACTCAGATACACACCTATTAGAGACACTATACTCAGACACACACCTATTAGAGACACTATACTCAGATACACACACCTATTAGAGACACTATACCAGATACACCTATTAGAGACACTATACTCAGATACACACCTATTAGAGACACTATACTCAGACACACACCTATTAGAGACACTATACTCAGATACACACACCTATTAGAGACACTATACTCAGATACACACCCTATTAGAGACACTATACTCAGATACACACACCTATTAGAGACACTATACTCAGATACACACCTATTAGAGACACTATACTCAGATACACACCTATTAGAGACACTATACTCAGATACACACCTATTAGAGACACTATACTCAGATACACACCTATTAGAGACACTATACTCAGACACACACCTATTAGAGACACTATACTCAGATACACACACCTATTAGAGACACTATACTCAGATACACACCTATTAGACACTATACCAGATACACACACCTATTAGAGACACTATACTCAGACACACACACCTATTAGAGACACTATACTCAGATACACACCCTATTAGAGACACTATACTCAGATACATACTCAGATACACACCTATTAGAGACACTATACTCAGATACACACCTATTAGAGACACTATACTCAGATACACACATATTAGAGACACTATACAGATACACACACCTATTAGAGACACTATACTCAGATACACACCTATTAGAGACACTATACTCAGATACACACCTATTAGAGACACTATACTCAGATACTCTATACTCAGATACACACACCTATTAGAGACACTATACTCAGATACTCAGATACACACACTATACTAGATACACACCTATTAGAGACACTATACTCAGATACACACCTATTAGAGACACTATACTCAGATACACACCTATTAGAGACACTATACTCAGATACACACCTATAGAGACACTATACTCAGATACACACCTATTAGAGACACTATACTCAGATACACACCTATTAGAGACACTATACTCAGATACACACCTATTAGAGACACTATACTCAGATACACACCCTATTAGAGACACTATACTCAGATACACACCTATTAGAGACACTATACTCAGATACACACCTATTAGAGACACTATACTCAGATACACACCTATTAGAGACACTATACTCAGGTACACACCTATTAGAGACACTATACTCAGATACACACCTATTAGAGACACTATACTCAGATACACACCTATTAGAGACACTATACTCAGATACACCTATTAGAGACACTATGCTCAGATACACACCTATTAGAGACACTATACTCAGATACACACACCTATTAGAGACACTATGCTACTCTCAGACACACCTATTAGAGACACTACACACACCTATTAGAGACACTATACTCAGATACACACCTATTAGAGACACTATACTCAGGTACACACCTATTAGAGACACTATACTCAGATACACACACCTATTAGAGACACTATACTCAGATACACACCTATTAGAGACACTATACTCAGATACACACCTATTAGAGACACTATACTCAGATACACACCTATTAGAGACACTATACTCACACACCTATTAGAGACACTATACTCAGATACACACACCTATTAGAGACACTATACTCAGATACACACCTATTAGAGACACTATACTCAGATACACACCTATTAGAGACACTATGCTCAGACACACACCTATTAGAGACACTATGATACACACACCTATTAGAGACACTATACTCAGACACACACACCTATTAGAGACACTATACTCAGATACACACACCTATTAGAGACACTATACTCAGATACACACCTATTAGAGACACTATACTCAGGTACACACACCTATTAGAGACACTATACTCAGACACACCTATTAGAGACACTATACTCAGATACACACCTATTAGAGACACTATACTCAGATACACACCTATTAGAGACACTATACTCAGATACACACACCTATTAGAGACACTATACTCAGATACACACCTATTAGAGACACTATACTCAGATACACACCTATTAGAGACACTATACTCAGATACACACCTATTAGAGACACTATACTCAGATACACACACTATTAGAGACACTATACAGATACACACCTATTAGAGACACTATACTCAGATACACACCTATTAGAGACACTATACTCAGATACACACCTATATAGAGACACACCTATTAGAGACACATACTCAGATACACACCTAGACACACTATACTCAGATACACACACCTATTAGAGACACTATACTCAGATACACACCTATTAGAGACACTATACTCAGATACACACCTATTAGAGACACTATACTCAGATACACACCTATTAGAGACACTATACTCAGACACACACACCTATTAGAGACACTATACTCAGATACACACCTATTAGAGACACTATACTCAGATACACACCTATTAGAGACACTATACTCAGATACACACACCTATTAGAGACACTATACTCAGATACACACACCTATTAGAGACACTATACTCAGATACACACACCTATTAGAGACACTATACTCAGATACACACACCTATTAGAGACACTATACTCAGATACACACCCTATTAGAGACACTATACTAGAGACACACACCTATTAGAGACACTATACACACACCCTATTAGAGACACTATACTCAGATACACACCTATTAGAGACACTATACTCAGATACACACACCTATTAGAGACACTATACTCAGATACACACCTATTAGAGACACTATACTCAGATACACACCTATTAGAGACACTATACTCAGATACACACCTATTAGAGACACTATACTCAGATACACACCTATTAGAGACACTATACTCAGATACACACACCTATTAGAGACACTATACTCAGATACACACCTATTAGAGACACTATACTCAGACACACACACCTATTAGAGACACTATACTCAGATACACACCTATTAGAGACACTATACTCAGATACACACCTATTAGAGACACTATACTCAGATACACACACCTATTAGAGACACTATACTCAGATACACACACCTATTAGAGACACTATACTCAGATACACACCTATTAGAGACACTATACTCAGATACACACCTATTAGAGACACTATACTCAGATACACACCTATTAGAGACACTATACTCAGATACACACCTATTAGAGACACTATACTCAGATATACACACCTATTAGAGACACTATACTCAGATACACACCTATTAGAGACACTATACTCAGATACACACCTATTAGAGACACTATACTCAGACACACACCTATTAGACACTATACTCAGATACACACACCTATTAGAGACACTATACTCAGATACACACCTATTAGAGACACTATACTCAGATACACACCTATTAGAGACACTATACTCAGATACACACACCTATTAGAGACACTATACTCAGATACACACACCTATTAGAGACACTATACTCAGATACACACCTATTAGAGACACTATACTCAGATACACACCTATTAGAGACACTATACTCAGATACACACACCTATTAGAGACACTATACTCAGATACACACCTATTAGAGACACTATTCAGATACACACCTATTAGAGACACTATACTCAGATACACACCTATTAGAGACACTATACTCAGACTATACTCAGATACACACACTATTAGAGACACTATACTCAGATACACACCTATTAGAGACACTATACTCAGATACACACCTATTAGAGACACTATACTCAGAGACACTATTAGAGACACTATACTCAGATACACACCTATTAGAGACACTATACTCAGATACACACCTATTAGAGACACTATACTCAGATACACACCTACCTATTAGATACACACCTATTAGACACTATACTCAGATACACACCTATTAGAGACACTATACTCAGACACACACCTTAGTCCTATTAGAGACACTATACTCAGATACACACCCTATTAGAGACACTATACTCAGATACACACCTATTAGAGACACTATACTCAGATACACACACCTATTAGAGACACTATACTCAGATACACACACCTATTAGAGAGAGACACTATACTAGATACTCAGACACACCTATTAGAGACACTATACTCACACACCTATTATACTCAGATACACACACCTATTAGAGACACTATACTCAGATACACACACCTATTAGAGACACTATACTCAGATACACACCCTATTAGAGACACTATACTCAGATACACACCTATTAGAGACACTATTAGATACACTATTAGAGACACTATATCACACACACTATTAGAGACACTATACTCAGATACACACACCTATTAGAGACACTATACTCAGACACTATACACTATACAGATACACACCTATTAGAGACACTATACTCAGATACACACCTATTAGAGACACTATACTCAGATACACACACCTATTAGAGACACTATACTCAGATACACACACCTATTAGAGACACTATACTCAGATACACACTATACACTATACAGATACACACCTATTAGAGACACTATACTCAGATACACACCTATTAGAGACACTATACTCAGATACACACCTATTAGAGACACTATACTCAGATACACACCTATTAGAGACACTATACTCAGATACACACCTATTAGAGACACTATACTCAGATACACACCTATTAGAGACACTATACTCAGATACACACACCTATTAGAGACACTATACTCAGATACACACCTATTAGAGACACTATACTCAGATACACACACTATTAGAGACACTATACTCAGATACACACCTATTAGAGACACTATACTCAGATACACACACCTATTAGAGACACTATACTCAGATACACACACCTATTAGAGACACTATACTCAGACACACACACCTATTAGAGACACTATACTCAGACACACACACTATTAGAGACACTATACTCAGATACACACACTATTAGAGACACTATACTCAGATACACACCTATTAGAGACACTATACTCAGATACACACCTATTAGAGACACTATACTCAGATACACACCTATTAGAGACACTATACTCAGATACACACCTATTAGAGACACTATACTCAGATACACACCTATTAGAGACACTATACTCAGATACACACACCTATTAGAGACACTATACTCAGATACACACCTATTAGAGTACACAGGTACACACCTATTAAAGACACTATACTCAGACACACACACCTATTAGAGACACTGTACTCAGATACACACACCTATTAGAGACACTATACTCAGACACACACCTATTAGAGACACTATACTCAGATACACACCTATTAGAGACACTATACTCAGATACACACCTATTAAAGACACTATACTCAGATACACACCTATTAGAGACACTGTACTCAGATACACACACCTATTAGAGACACTATACTCAGATACACACACCTATTAGAGACACTATACTCAGATACACACCTATTAGAGACACTATACTCAGATACACACACCTATTAGAGACACTATACTCAGATACACACCTATTAGAGACACTATACTCAGATACACACCTATTAGAGACACTATACTCAGATACACACCTATTAGAGACACTATACTCAGATACACACACCTATTAGAGACACTATACTCAGATACACACACCTATTAGAGACACTATACTCAGATACACACACCTATTAGAGACACTGTACTCAGATACACACCTATTAGAGACACTATACTCAGATACACACACCTATTAGAGACACTATACTCAGATACACACCTATTAGAGACACTATACTCAGATACACACCTATTAGAGACACTATACTCAGATACACACCTATTAGAGACACTATACTCAGATACACACCTATTAGAGACACTATACTCAGACACACACACCTATTAGAGACACTATACTCAGATACACACACCTATTAGAGACACTATACTCAGATACACACCTATTAGAGACACTATACTCAGATACACACCTATTAGAGACACTGTACTCAGATACACACCTATTAGAGACACTATACTCAGACACACACACACCTATTAGAGACACTATACTCAGATACACACACCTATTAGAGACACTATACTCAGATACACACCTATTAGAGACACTATACTCAGATACACACACCTATTAGAGACACTATACTCAGATATACACACCTATTAGAGACACTATACTCAGATACACACCTATTAGAGACACTATACTCAGATACACACCTATTAGAGACACTATACTCAGATACACACCTATTAGAGACACTATACTCAGATACAAACCTATTAGAGACACTATACTCAGGTACACACACCTATTAGAGACACTACACTCAGATACACACACCTATTAGAGACACTATACTCAGATACACACACCTATTAGAGACACTATACTCAGATACACACGCCTATTAGAGACACTATACTCAGACACACACACACCTATTAGAGACACTATACTCAGATACACACCTATTAGAGACACTATACTCAGATACACACCTATTAGAGACACTATACTCAGATACACACCTATTAGAGACACTATACTCAGATACACACCTATTAGAGACACTATACTCAGATACACACCTATTAGAGACACTATACTCAGATTATTAGAGACACTATACTCAGACACACACACCTATTAGAGACACTATACTCAGATACACACACCTATTAGAGACACTATACTCAGATACACACACCTATTAGAGACACTATACTCAGACACACACACCTATTAGAGACACTATACTCAGATACACACACCTATTAGAGACACTATACTCAGATACACACACCTATTAGAGACACTATACTCAGATACACACCTATTAGAGACACTATACTCAGATACACACACCTATTAGAGACACTATACTCAGGTACACACCACCTATAGAGAAACTGTCCTTGGGTAAATACAGATGAGGCACACTTGAGTCCAGAGCATATTCTCCCCCTCTAGTTGGCAAAGAATATATGTATTGACGTGCATGTCTGTGTCTGTTTGTGCCTGTGTGTGTGTGTATGTGTCCATGCGTGCGTGTGTGTGTGTGTGTGTGTAGACGGAGCCCCCCAGCCAGCAGCATGTGAAGATCCAGAAGGAGCTGTGGAGGATACAGGATGTGACAGAGGCCCTGAGTAAGAACCGGTGTCAGAGAAACACAGAGCTTCTGGGTGAGTCACTCAGTCACACACTGAGCTTCTGGGTGAGTCACCCAGTCACACACTGAGCCTCTGGGTGAGTCACTCAGTCACACACTGAGCTTCTGGGTGAGTCACTCAGTCACACACTGAGCCTCTGGGTGAGTCACTCAGTCACACACCGAGCCTCTGGGTGAGTCACTCAGTCACACACTGAGCCTCTGGGTGAGTCACTCAGTCACACACTGAGCTTCTGGGTGAGTCACTCAGTCACACACTGAGCCTCTGGTGAGTCACTCAGTCACACACTGAGCCTCTGGGTGAGTCACTCAGTCACACACTGAGCTTCTGGGTGAGTCACTCAGTCATACACTGAGCCACTGGGTGAGTCACTCAGTCACACACTGAGCTTCTGGGTGAGTCACTCAGTCACACACTGAGCTTCTGGGTGAGTCACTCAGTCACACACTGAGCCTCTGGGTGAGTCACTCAGTCACACACTGAGCTTCTGGGTGAGTCACTCAGTCACACACTTTTGTACTGTCTGCAGGCAGTCCTTGCCACACACACACACACACACACACACACACACACACACACACACACACACACACACACACACACACACACACACACACACGCACACAGACACACACACACACACACACACACACACACACACACACACACACACACACACACACACAGTTCTCCATTATGATGTAGGGTTGTCTGCTGATGCCAGTGGCTATTTGTATATTCAGGGAACAACTGGCTTTCCCTAAGCATGATTAATGATTACACTGCGCGTGGAAGTAAACTAATGTCCTGTATTGATTTTGATGCCTTTCCGTGTTCCCCCATACGCAGAATTACAGCCTCATCGCTCAGCTGTGAGAGGGTTCATTACTGCCATGCCTCACTCAGCCACACGCTCACAATGCTAAAGGAAGTGCTCAAACCCATGTTTATACCTCCTCACCAGGGCTGGACTGGGACAAAAAATAGGCCCTGCCATTTGGCTCAGACCGGCCCATCACTAATGAACCAATGGGCCGCTGTCCATTTTGGGGCGGCCGCTCGATGGCAAAAAAGCATGTGATTGGGCCGCCCAGTGTCAGTATAGAAAATGAACCAATGGGCCGCTGTCCATTTTTTTGTTGGTCGTTAGATGACAAAAATATATATATTTATATTTTTTTAAATAAAAAATAATAATTATACCGCCCAAAACTAGACCGCCCACCGGGAATCGCCCGGTAGACTATATAGCCAGTCCAGCCCTGCTCCTCACTGGAACTTGTCTTGTGCTCACTCCTCAGTCATCCACAGATTTGCGTTCTCGTGTTCTTGTCCTAAGAGTGATGAAAATGTGTGATGGACTGAAGTCGCGAGCGAAGGGGGCCAAAGCAGACGCTGAACATTGTCTGTCCCGTACGGTTCTGTAGTCGTCATGTTGCTTTCCTTTCTCGTACCCAGGTTTCCTAAGCTCCAAAGGAGCCCCCAGTCAGCAGAGGGAAGAGGTGAGTGGGGTCGCTGACGCACCAGGGCTGGGGCTCACTTCCATTTCAGCTCAGTCAATTCAGGAAACAAACTGAAATTCCATGAATTCGTTGAAACATCCTCGTTGAAAAAGTATGGGCATTTTTTTTCTTCCAATTCCTGAATTTAATTTCGATTCATTTCCTGAGTTGCCTAAGTTTTAATGGAATTTACCCCAACCCTGACAGTCACACACACACACACACACACACATACACACACACGTGCATACTCACACACACAGACATTTCTCAACATCTGCACAGCTTGCAGCAGGGCTAGTTCTCTGGTTGTGACTGTAGGGCAGTGCAGAGACACCTTCTTACCTTCTTTACTCAGGATGTCCTCACGCATGTCTACGCCTTAAACGATGTGACATCATTGTTCTTACACCTTGATTGGTTTCCTGCTCCTGTCAATCTTCTGAGGCAGCTGTAAAAGGGGTGGGGCCTGACCCCAGAGGATCAGATCTGAGCACAGATCACCACAACGTCACGTGAACGTTTAAAAACGGAAACGGTAGTGACCTGAACGTCCGGGTCGCAAATTATCGCCGTTATGGTGACTGAGAGGGCGATTGTGTGCAGCTTTATACTTTGACCGCTTACATACTCTTAACTCAATGCAATACCTTACTCCACCACCAGCCTAGCATAGCCAACGTCCCGCCCCCATGACATGCCCACAAAACACCTCCCCAAGGAGCGTTCCAAAGTGCGGCACGTCATTCTGTCCACTTACTTTGACCATTCTGTCCACTTCCTGTTCGATGGTCAGAATGTTCAAAGCGCAACAGAACATTGTGTCTGTGGAATAATCCCCTGATATCACAAGCAGCACAGACCACTGAATGGCACAGATGCAGTGCATCTGGTAGAAAGCACATTGTTTGTTGCTTGGCGCTGGAGAGCTGTGGAGATTAGGCGTTAGGCGATCCTGTGTGT